>CM060913.1:573074602-573307102 GCA_030737875.1 Allium sativum
TTTACCACTTAGCCTTATTTCCATAATCCTTGTTAACTATGGTTATTTACCTAATCCTCCGAATTAGGGTTTATCTAATGGGTTAAGTGTCACTTAAGTTCATAACTTAGCCCGTCTACAAACCATGTCAAAATTGGCTAAGTATCCAAGTCCAAGACTTAACCCTACAAACCATGTGTCAAGTTGGCTAAGTATATTAAGCAATCCATAACTTACCCTCGTCTAATTATCATTTTAGATTGGTTAATTATATAAATTAACTTGACCTTGTCAAATTACCGAGTCAAATCGGTCAAGCGTATTCAAGTGATTCGTGACTTAGCCTTATCATGTTTTCACGTCAGATTGGTTAAGTATAGATTAACTTAACCTCATCAAATCATCGTGTTAAATTAGTTAAGTGTTTAACTTAACCCCATTAAATTACCAAGTTGGATTAATTAAGTCTAGGCTAACTTAACCCCATCCGATTACCATGTTTAGATTAGTTAAGCCTAATCTTAACCCCATCCATTAACTGTATTATACGGTTAAGTATCATTAAGAAAATTTACTTAACCTTATCACGTTATCGTGTTGGATTGATTAAGTGTTGGTTAACTTAATCCTGTCCACTAGTCGTATAAAAATGGTCAAGTGTCATTAGGCAAATAAAGTTACTTAACCTACCCAAGCTTATCATGTTTTGTTAAGTATCATTAGCCTAATCAAATTACTTAACCCATTTGTCCATATCATATTTGGTTAAGCCTCATTAATCAAATTAACTTAACCCTATTATGTGACATTAATTTAATTAATGCACCCTCAACCTCTCACATTAGACCTTGTTGTGGTTACTAGTTAAGCCGGGCGGGTCCGGGTAGATTTACACCACAACCTAGTCTAACCTCGGGTCTTAAGCGCGACATGACCAACTTCTCACATTGGGTCCTATTGTTTGCAACTACTAGTTAGGCCGGTCGGTTCCGGGTAGCTTTACGTTGCAAACTCAACCCAACCTCGAGTTGGCCACACTTATATTATCTAAGCTCATCGTGTTTCCAAAACATGTTACAAGTTTTCAAGCATTTGGGTAGACCTAACTTAATAGGTAAATTCCCAAAGGGTAGACCTAACTTAATAGGTAAATTCCCAAAGCTCATGTTTTTATGCACACTTACATGACATCTTCCATGTTATCTTTCAAGTCATATTTTCAAGTATAAACACATGTCATATTCAAGTTAAGATTTTGCGACATGTTCATGTTTATCTAACTACCCAAAATCGTGTTTTCCCAACGCAAGCAAAGCGAGTCAACATAGTAAGGATACTATGTCACATATTGGTCTCAAAACATACATGATGCCAAAAGGGCTTGGCTTCCACATGCATAACATCATAAAGAGATTGGCCATAAACATGCATAGTGTCATAAGGTAATTTGGCCACCATCATGCATATTATCAAAAAGGGTTTGGCCACAAACTTGCATGTTAGCATAAGGGGTTGGGTTCATAAACATGCATAAGCCCCAAAATCTTGTCTTAGCCAATGTTTCACAAGTAAAGTGGTTCCTAAAGGTTCATGCTAGCATTTCATGCATAAAGATCCAAACTTGCAAGTTAAACTAGGTTATGCATAGCATGAGAGGCATGATTAAGTCACTCACATGGCCTAAAATCATAAACATGAACACAAGAGGCAAGGTAAGGTTCATATAGGTTCGCATAATCATGTTTAGCCTCATTTTATCCCATGTCATTATCAAAACTACCGTTTTCATCTAAAAGTAGCTAGAACTTACATAGTTAAGCCTAGGGAAAGAAGCATGAATCATCTTGGCTAAGAAAGGTGCCTCCTTTGTAGAAGAATCGTCATGGAACTCGCATAGCAATGTTGATTTGGCCTTGATTTGGTGTAGCAAGCTTGCACCTTTTGATTTGAACTTGATTTGGATGCATAGGCTCTAGGGATTTGAGATGGAGGCCATGAGAGTAGAAATTTGGCCATAGTTTAGTTACATGAGTGAATAATGAGGGTTTAGGGGTAGGTTTAGGGTCTTTTTATAGAGATTAGGATAGTTTTAGGCCCTTAGATTAACCCTAGGACCAACCTGAACCGTCAGATTTCAAACCAGGCCCAAAAACCTAGCCAAGATAGAAAATAGGTGCACCAGACCAGAATCAGCCGACAGGGCAAGTCGACAGCCCTGTCGACATGCCTGGGCGGGAATTTTCCCGCCTGGCCCCATTTCTGCATGTTTCGAAATTCAAATTTCCCGGAAACTTCTTTGGGCCTTAACCGGGTCATACGGACTCCGATTTTCGAAAACTCGGACTCTATTTCGCGTATTTTTCCGAGACGAACGCAATGGCATAGCCCGTTTTACTTGATTCAGAATTTAAAATTAAATTCTGCCTTGATTCTCGTTTTAACATGTTATCGAAAAATACGGGTTGTTACAATTATAGGCTTCCTACTAGATTGAAACCCTAGTTCTCGAATTAGTGAGTTGATCAACCTGATTTCGGCAGCTGTGCTTGCTACATATCTATATTCGCCTTTAGTGCTCGAATGTGAAATACTTGGTTGCTTTTTGGAGCACCATGAGATTGGATTTGGCCCCTGTGTATACATAGTATCCCAATGTCAATCTTCGGTCGTCTGGATCTGACGCCTAATCGACATCGCTGTAAGCTTGTAAATTTCTATCTTTGCTACCTTTTAGAATTATGCCGTAGTCCTGAGTACCCTTTAAATATCAAAGAATTCGCTTTACTGCACACCAGTGTTCATTTAGAGGGGTTTGCGTGAACAGGCATACTTTGTTGACCCTATAGCATAATAATTCTTATCTTGTAACAGTCACTGCAATGCTACCAATATACTTCTAATTACCCGACATTATCAATTGCTTCAGCTCTGTGTTTGTATAATCTCAAATTAGTAGTCATAGATGTTGGCAATGACTTTTCTTCATTCATGTTTGCACGAATTAATATTTCTGATATGTAATTCTTTTGAGACAAAAGAACCTCAAACTTTGTGTAACACCCTGCAATTTTAATAACAAAATTATCAAATTAGTTATATTAATAATATGCATTTGAAATTCGAAAAGAAACACATTTTATAAATTGAACAATAAATAAAGATTTGTCATTATGCAAATATAACATACAATGGTAAAAATAGAATTAAATAAAAAGAAACAGAAGAAAGAATGGAAGTTAATAAATGGTACGTTATAAAATAATCAGAAAAAAATATGTCCACATTAATTGTATAAACAATATGCATTTGAATTTGAAAGTAACAGAAGGTTATTAACGTATTAACAGACTTAACAATTTAATAAATATAAACTTCTAGTAATAACCGTGTTTGAAATTGGAATTTGATGTGTGTTAGAAACGGAAAGCGGTTAATGTTGAATTGCAACATTTCTTTAATCAACAATGCACGACATAAATGAAATAAAATCAGGCAATAAAAAGAGAATCTAAATGACATTAGTTAAGTAATGTTTTAATACAAAGCAAATGAAGCAAGTGCGTGTACATATGCATTGATATATTTGTTTCAAGAATATATGTATGCAAATTAATTTCAGTAATGAACACAATTGAAATTGAGATTTAATACGTGTTGAGAATGAAAGAAAAGTTAGTCAGCACCTGATGTTCAATTCTATTGCTTATTAGTTTATCTTGACCTTTAGCCTGTTCTAGACCTTGTATGCTAGTGGTATTATTAGTGTCGTTATCGTTAACTAGTTGCTCATTTACACCTTCATCACTTATGTTATTTTGATCAGTAACATAATCCTCATTTTGAAACGTGTTTCTAAACGAATTTTTTGAGCTATTGCCATATTTGGTGCTGGGTACTGTGAAATCATTACTTGCACTACATGATCAAGTTTTCCCACTGTCAATTCAGCTAAGTTTGGTGGTGGCATCATCAAATTTTCAGAGTTGATTATTATTTTAGTAGTCTCGATTTCTTTTTCTACGAATGGAAACATAGTTTCATTAAACAAAACATTCTCGAAAACGAAAAGTTTACCATCACCATTTAAGCATTTCTATTCTTTTTGGTTATTTGCATACCCTAAAAAGATACATAGTGTGGATCTTAGACTTAGCTTGTGACAACCCGGATTTTTAACATAAGGATGTTTAATTAATTTAAATATTAAAATGATTAATTTTGGGAGTTAATGACTTGAAATTTATTCAAATATGAATTTAAACATTAAATTAACTTAAAAATGAGAATGTTAAGTCTAAAACTCCAAATTAGTTTTGTTTGAAGCTATATATAATTCTATTTGAATATATCCAATGAATTTGATTGTTTTGAAATTGATTATATTTTATCAGTATGATGTAAAAAATAAAAATAGCCACTTTGCAAATGACTCCGGATTTTGACGAAACTAATTTTATAGAATTCGTAAGGGTTAATTAGCGTAAGATTTCAGATTTCGTGTAAATCCAAGTTGTTATATGATCATGCACGATATAAATGTATGTCAATAATTGATTTGAAATCAATAATAATTTATAATTTGATTCTAAGGATAATTGTCAGATATGTCTAAATTGGCTTCCTAAACTAGTTCCATTGAGTTAAGAATATGGGTTAATGGTAGGTGACGACTGTGAGCATGCTGAAATTTGAGTTCGTGGGAATTCGAGTAGATAGTATTTTAAGTATTTTTCTATATAAGAACCTAACATTTCTTTTTCTACACAAAACATAAAAATTAACCAACCACCGCTTTTTTCTCCCCTACCCTAAAATGTAAAGTCCACCTCTTCCATCCTGAATCTCCTCTGATCTCCTCTACCTTAAGTTGTTTCGTGTTGGACTCTAAAGGAAAATTGCCCGACCTGGAGGGAGTTACTCACGGCTAGAGTTGATGGCACACTAGTAGCCTCTGCTAGTAGTGGCCAACTCGAGAAGTGCATATTTGTAGGTTGATTGCTGGGGAAGTGTTTGCCGAGGTGGGTTCAGACCACAGGTAAACGAGGGTGGTGGAAGGGCGATTAGAGCGGTGTACGTTGATAGAGTTCCAATCAACTCAAGAGGCGTGGAGGAGCATGGTTGCAAAGTTGGGTTTTTCTTTCTTGATGTCGCGATTTTGATATCGGGAAGAAGGGATTTAACGCGGCTAATATTAGTTGGGGTAAATTAGTTTTTAATTAGTTCCTAATGGCATTTAATTATTTAAAACTATGTGTAAAACTTGTAACAATTATATATCGTTCATATTTGATCAGATTGAGGTGAAACGAGTTATGTTGGATTCGTATTCATGAAGGCTACGCGTATGAGTTGGATTGGAGTGATTTGGAGCTATTTGGATTTTCATGTAATTTCAAACGTTTGTTTAGAATTATATAAGTCGACATGAAATCATCGAATTGGAACGAATGTGAATTAACTCTCACACTTTCTGGAATTTTGTGAATGTTGTTATTTCGTATAATAATATTCAGTTTTTTAGTATATAAATTGTGTGTTTAGATGTTACGATTTATTGCTTTCTTGGTAGTTGTCAATATATATATATGTGAACGGATGACCTTTGACATTATCTGCTTTTGAGCGGAAGATCATCTTAAATGAATTAGATTAGACTATCTAATTTATATGCATATATAAATTGATATATGAGCTGTGATGCAGGGGAACAAGCTGAAGGGAGCCAACAGGATTCCTCAATGTTTTGGCTATTACTTCCTTTCATATTATTCACATATGACTTATCTAACATAAGTAACATGAAAAATCTGTTTTGGATGATGTTTTTTGAATTACATTCAACATTTATGTGTTGTTAATCAATAAACAGTGTTGGTTAAGTGGTTGGCAGTAGATGACCTATAATTCTTTAAAGGCGTTGATTCATCGCAAGGCGAATTAACTAGTTGAAGTTATAAAAATTTATTTTTATAACAAAAGTAAGATTTTGGAGCAAACTTTATATAAGCTGTGTAAAATAGAAGTTCTATAAATAAGTCAATATTTATAGTTGGATTTTATAGAAAATTATAAAATGATTTGTGTATCGAAATTCCTATTTATAAATAAATATGATATTAGAGATTTCGAGTGTTAAAAATTAATTAAGTTTATGAAGCTATAAAACCAAGTTTCATAAATGAATGAGGTTTAAGTGATAATAAGCTGTTTTGAATAGGTTTAATATATAGTTTTGAACTTTTAAAACGATGTAGAAAGGATACTGGATTTTAAAAGAAACTTATGGAAAGTTAGATATCAATAAAAAGTTTATGAACGATTTAGTCTGATTTCTAGATAAGTTATGAAAGAATTGATTTATAATCAAATGAGTCTTGATCAGAAAGTTTTATAAAGATATAAAAATGGAGTTTTACGATGAGATTTTAAATGACTTTTTTAAAGGAATTCATAAAAGGTATTTTATTAGTAAATCCAAGTTTTAAAGTAAGTTTATAAAAAGAGAATTTAAACTAAAAAAAATTATGTTTAACATGAGCTTACTTAATCAATGAATTAAGTAAAAATGGTTATGTTTGGAAAGAGATTTTCAATTTGGAAGAATGGTTTTTAAACCTTATTTGAATATAAAGTAAATGTAGCTTATTGTGATATTTATTGAATATCAGGTTTTGAGTTAACAAACTTCTATCTATCTTGAAGATAAGAATGTTTTCGAGTCAAGATCTGGGAAGTAAGTAAACTGCACCAACTCAAATGACTTCATTGTTATCCAAGAGATTATACTAGTTTAAAGCGGAGGTAGATGTTGAAAATTAAATTATTATTTCCATAAATGATATTATAAACTTTAATTTTCAAAGTTTATAAGTTAAATAAAAATATGTAGGGTTTTATAGCAAACAATGTATCCCATGACATTGTTTTAGCTGGATATGATTTTGAAATATACTTATATCATTCGGTTAAGTATATAGTGTTATTTTCCTAAGTAGAGAAATAGTAAGGTTTTGTGAATAAGCTTATTCTAAAGAAATAAGTGTATGGCTATCATTTTCAAAGTAACGAAAACAAGAGATTTATGGTTATACTTATCCCATTGAGGAAAGCATAAGTAATCAATTTTTAAGAATCGATAGAAGGATTTCAATGAATGGTTTTAATTAAAGGTGCATGTGTTGTTGATGTACTTACCTATGATTTGATAGTTAAAGAACCGACTATCAATAAATTCCCTTTTAGTTTACAATGTGTTGGTTTGAGGAACCGGGGTTGGACCCAGATCCAAAAGCACTTCGAACCGACTTTGCGTTCGAAACTGAATTGTAGGTGTCACTATACTTGTGTAGGTGATCTGAAGGCATAGACCTTCGAAGTGAAAAATGTTGTTCGCTGATGTATCTGGTTAGCTACCAGGATTATACTAGTAGCAGTAGTCCCTCTATTCCGTCATTCTGAAAAATGCAAGTACTTCTTGTTATTAATCCTAAGAATTATCCCGATCGGGTGCATTAAAGGAGTACCTTCGGTTAGTCCTATTCCATGACAATTCCTTGACAACTTGTATGGACAGATATCTGACGTTGCATTTCTTTGATCACGTACGTACGTTGGTTTTTACAAACATACATCTGTTTGGTAACAGAGAAGGCAACTTCTCTTAGCTTAACACCCTTCTCTGAGACATATGAGCTTGAATGTTGTATTTTAGTGGACTTCAATTAGTGATCGATGGAATGGCGATTTTGCATCTAAAGATGGGTGTGGGCCATGTTTGAAAGGTAAAATAGTAGCCTTTATCCTCATCAGCCGGTAGTAACTAAATCATGGGATATGCTTCAGGGCTAAGTGGGTAGCATCCTAGTAGGGTATTGTCACACTCGATCTAGAACGAATGACCCTTTTGACTATTGTACGTTGAGGTTTGGTTGTTGATCACAACCAAGGTAGTGAGATATTCGGTACAATCTAGAGAGGTGTTGGCATGTCTTGATTCGTAGGGAGTCCATGCGAGGCCCTCTACACGCTTTATCTAGAGGTCAACTGTGATACCCAGTGCCTAGTCATTGCATGGAAATCCAAACTGTAATAAGAGCTTATACGGCTTTAGATGTGAACCAACTATGTCGAAACCTCATATTCTCACTTTTCGGCTATATTTCTATTTTATTTTGGATTTTGGACATAATTATAATATCATTGGATTTATAATAGAAGTGTTTTGGTTATCATAAGAAAAAAACGTGCCACGTTTATGTATGGATGTGTCTTACAAGAGATCCATTCTTTTAAAGGATTTCTTAAATTAGGAAAGTTATGCGTGATGCGAGTTTTCTCATTGTAAGTATTCCAGAATGACCTAGGTGTTTTTTCTTTCCCTCAAAATGTGCTTGGGTCAGACCGTGTATATTTTTGCAGGTTAGCTTTGGATTAGTTTGGATCAATAGCAGAGGAGATGGAGTTGAGACATATTCTCTTAAGTCTTGTATTAATTCAATTCTGTTGTGTATGTGTGTATTTATTGACCCTTTTGTACAGACAAGTCCTTGTGACTGTATAGACTAATCCATTATTTTATACTAATGATTTATTCATGTATATATACAGATTTCTCTTTGTGTAAAGAGTATTGATATATTATATTTTATTCATTCCGCTGCAAGATTATGTTTTGCTCTATTTCTTTTGGGTTTGAGATCTTCTTCTTCTATTCTAACCTTTCTTTCTTCTTTCTCAACCTTTAACTTCTTTTTACAAACATTCTGGGTTTTCAGTATTTGAGTTTAGGCATGTGAGTGCAGATGGTATATTGATGTTGAAATCTGAGTGTCAAATTACCCGGTTTGTTACATTTGGTTTGAGAGAAGATGGTTAAGCAATGATCTTGGCTCTATGGTGTAATTCAATAAAAGACAAGTTAATGGAATGCATTATTTTGAGTTTGTTTGTGTGTATGTGTCTATACATACATATATATATATGTATGTATGTATGTATATGTGTGTGTGTGTATATATATATGAGAGCACTTATTTGTTAGTGTCATAAAATGTTTTATATTATTTTGTTTACCAGTTAAGTGGTATATAAATTCCAAATCGGTGCGTTTGGCCGATGTTGTCAATAGAGATTTCTAAACAATTGAACAAGGCAAATCGACATGGTATTATTCTGAAGAATTGGTAAATGACATAATTTTACCAAGATTTTATATATTTTTATATATAAAGGAATTTTCAAACTAAATACAATTTTATGGATGATTATTTTATTAGGAAATGATGATATTCAATCATTATCATTTATTGTTTGATTTATCATGTTCACTACCGAGCATTGACTTTTATTGATTAATTTGAAGTTGCATCCGACCAGTTTATGAGCATTAGCTACTTTGTTCAGATAAGAGCAGTCTTATCGCTTTCTTACATAGGTTGGGTAGGTTTATAATTAGGAAAAAAACCATGGAAATGAATACCGAGTGAATTCAGTTTCATAATTTAACTATACGACATTCGATGATGATGTCAGGTACGGATCCAACCTAAATATATTGTTTAATATAAATTTAAAAAAGGAAAAACATATGTGAATTAATCTAATATAGAACTAGAATTATATAAGTATAATTTATAAACGAGGTTTATAAATAGGATTTGGATTTGATTTAGGGAATGAAGGATCTGAATTTCCGGTGAATTTGAAATGATTTTTCAAGATTTTAAGATTAATTGGAAGTGTTTATGAAAATAAATAAATTTTAATTTTTTATAGCATAGATCTGATTTTGGTCGCTGGAAAATAAGTCCAATGATGGTCACGAAAATCATCGGTGTTTATTTTCGAGTTTGTAAGTAAAATTTGCCATCATGGAAAATTTGTTTTGGGTTTGTATGAAATTCTGTCAAACCAAGATTTATGATTTTGAAATCCAGAAGTTTAGCTCTGCAATTTTCATCTAAAATTTGATGTGGATGCGTATATTATAAGTATTAAAATTGATTGATTGTGCATTTGACTTGACATTATTTTTCATAGATTTGGAATGGAATATTCGATAATTTTGGATAGTCGAGATTTCCAAGTTAAATAGAATAATCTAAGTTAATTTGAAACTTAAGAAGGTATAATTATAATTTATTAGTTCAATGGAGTTTGAATGTATTAATTAAATTCCATTAAAATGAGCTCGTTGCATAGTGGTAGTTTGTAGTTTAACGATTCAAACTTCAATTGTGTGTATAAGATCCAATATAAGTCGGAATTATTTAAAATAAGAATCTTTTGGATCTATTGGATTACAATTTTCTAATGAAGGAGGAAAAAAATCAAGATTTCAGATTGTAGATTTTGAATTATGTCTAAATCAAATTTTCAGAAAAATCGTGGTTTGGTAGTTTATTAACTAAAACTATTAGTTTAATAAAATGGAGGATTTTAGAATTTAAATTATGAAATTTTATAAATAAACATATTTATTGATGTTGAAAGGAATAGATTTGATGTTATGTTGAGTTGTGGTGCATTTGAGATTTGAAATTTTGAGTTGTTTGTAATAGCGTGAATGATCAGTTATGTAATAACCTGAGATTGTTAAGTGAATGGTCACGCTTGACAGGTTGATTATCTTTCAAGTGCGATGATGAGGTTTATAACCTGAATAAACCCCAAGTTAAGATTATCATTGTTTTGTAGCATTATATGATATTAATGTCTATTGACTGATTGTTGTTGCATGTATCGTTAAGTTAAAATTATGTTATTTGCTGATTTACATTACTATTGCCATTTGCATCATATTTTATGGTTGCATTTGATGGATATGTTATTTGTGCATATGTTAGTTGTTGTTATGTTACTTGTATATTTTACTTAACTCTCTTCTAGGTCATGTAAGTACATACAAGTAGATTAAAACAAAAGCTTGCTAACTAGCTTATAGCTTTTGGTTTCACGGTAAAATATGTTTGCCTGATAAAATGGTACGTTTTTCGAATTACGTATCTTATATGAGTCTGTTACATTGTTTTCCCCATGATTTGGGATGCCTCATCACTGAGATGAGATGTATAGTAAAATATATTGTGATTGTGAAAAATTTCTAATAGGCCATACAAAGTAGGTGCTATCGAAATTTTATGAAAATTTCGGCTGTTAGAAAACTCAATAAATTTTTGTAAGAAATGTTTTTAAAGAAAACTTAATCGATTTGTAACATACTTCTTAATTGATGATTTCGAGGACAAATCCTTTTAATAGTGGAAGAATGTAACAACCCCGACTTCTAATACAAGAATATTTAATTAATTCAAATATTAAAACGATTGATTTTGGGTGTTAATTACTCGAAATTTATTTATATATGAATTTAAACATTAAATTAACTTAAAAATGAAAATATTGAGTCTAATAATCCAAATTAATTTAGTTTGAAGCTATATATAATTCTATTTGAATATGTACGATAACAATTGTTTATTATTAATGGATTTGATTGTTTTGAAATCGATTGTTATTTTATCGATTTGATTTAAAAAGTAAAAATAGACATTTGCAAATGACCTCGGATTTCAAAGAAACTAATTTTGTAAAATCTGTAATGTTTAATTAGTGTAAGATTCCAAATTTCATGTAAATTAGAGTTGTTACGTAATTGTGTTTGATATAAACGCATATCGAAAGTCGATTTGAAATCAATATTAATTTGTAATTTTATTTTAAGAATAATTGTCAAATATATCTGAATTGGCTTCCAAAATTTGTTCCATTGAGTTTGAAATATGGGTAATTAGTAGGTAACGACTGTGAGCACGCTAAAACATGAGTTAGTAGGAATTAGGGTGAATAGTATTTTAAGTGTTTTTCTATATAAGGACCCGAGTTTTCTTTTTCTACACAAAACAATAAACATTCACCAGTTGCCACTTTTTCTTTCTCCCATACCCTAAAATGAACGACCTACCTCTTCCCTCCTAAATTTTCTCCGATCTCCTCTACCATAAGTTGTTTCGTGTTGGACTCTAAAGAAAAATTACTCATCTTGGAGGGAGCTACTCATAGCCAGAGTTGATGGTGCACTAGTAGCCTCTGTTGTAGATGTCCATCTCGATAAGTGTACGTAGTTGTAGGGTGATTTCTAGGGTTGTGGCTGTCAAGGCGGGTTTGGACTAGGGGAAACAATGGGTGGTGGAAGGGCGACCGGAGCGGTAGAAGTTGATTGATTTCCAGTCAACTCAGGAGGCATAGAGGAGCATGGTTGAAAAGTCCTATTTTTCTTTCTTAATGTCATGATTTTGATACTAGTAAGAAGTAGTGGCTAATCTTAGGGTAAATTAGTTTTAAATTAGTTGTTGATGGCATTTAATTATTTAAAACTATGTGTAAAACTAGTGACAATTATATATCTTTCATATGTGATCAGACTAAGGCAAAACGAGTTGCGTTGGATCACGAAGGCTACACATATGAGTTGGATTCGAGTGGTTTGAATTTATTTGGATTTTTAAGTAATTTCAAACGTCCATTTGGAGTTATATATGTCGACGCGAATCGTTGAGTTGGAACAAATAGTGAGTTAACTCACACTTTCTGGAATACAGTAAGTGTTGTTATTTTACATAATATTATTCATTTTTTAGTTTAAAAATTGTGTGTTTGGATATTTTGTATGATTTGTTGCTATGTTGGTGGTTGTCGATATATATATATATATATATATATATATATATATATATATATATATATATGTGAACGGATGACCTTTAACATTACCAACTTTTGAGAGGAATATTCATCTTAATTGAATTAGATTAGAATATCTAATTTATATGCATATATAAAATGATATATGAGATGTGATGCCGGGGGGGGGGGGGGCAGATTGGAGGGACCTAATAGGATTCCACAATGTTTTAGATGTTAATTGCTTTCATATTATTTGCGTATGACCTGTCTAACATAAGTAACATGAAAACTCTGATTTGGATTATGATTGTTGAATTACATTTAACATTAATGTGTTATTAATCAATAAACAATATTAGTTAGGTGGTCGACAGCGGATGACCTGTAATATTTTAAAGGCGTTGATTCGCAACAAGGCGAGTTAACTAATTGAAGTTTTAAAAATTTACTTTTATAACAAAAGTAAGATTTTGAACTAAATTTTATATAATTTCTATAAAATAAAAGTTCTGTAAATAAACAAATATTTATAGATAGATTTATAGAAAATTATTAAATGATTTATGTACTATAACACCCCAAATTTTAGTAAACAATAATTAAATAGAAACTAAATGGAGAACATATGTTGATTAAAAATATATTTAGAATTAGGTAAAGAGGATTTCACTGTTGCTTCCGTTATTAAATACTAGTTCGGATAGACTTTTAGTTTGTGTTAAACGGATGAAAAATGAACAAGATATGATCAATTGAAGTTTAAAATTTAAATAAGAAATTAACGAAATAATCAATAGTGTAATTGGGCGACTCGGGCCATAACCAGGTCGACCCCTATATCGACCAAAGGCACATGTGGTTCGACCTCTGTGTCGACCCACATAGGGGGTTGGTCGGCCTAATACGAGCCATGCACGCTTTTGTGCTTGGCATGACGTTGAGCCTACTCCAACCTTTTGGAGACTTCTTTGCTGACGTGTTTTTGATGGCTAAGATTTAAAATATAAAATCCTAAGGCTTGGACTATCCTTCTATACCTATAAATTGACATGCACTCCTCACTTGCCCCCCCCCCACACTTCTTCTTCTTCATTCTCTCAGCCTCCACTCTAACTATGTTCTAAATTGAAGTAAAATTGGGGATAAGTTGTAATACTGTCAAATTGTAGATATGAAGGATTCTTCTTCTTCCAAAGCCTTTTCTGGATTAGCGATCTTTTCTTTGTGATTTTTAGACGAGCAATTTACATAAGAAAGATTTGATAGTAAAATAGTTTGGATCTGTAAGTTTTACATTTATAGTAATTATAAGTTTGTTTCTACAAGTTATTATACAATCTATTTACCGTCTATTGTTTATTCGTTTTCAATTGTTTATTCATTGCAAGAAATGCTTCTCCGTTATCCCCTGTTCTGCTATGATTTTTTTTACCATCCTGCAATGCATATTTATTTATTTTGTTCATTTCTAAGTCTAGCGCTTACGACTAGCCTAGACTAGTTTCCCCTTTTTTATTTATTTTTGTGCTAAGTCCAGGCCTAACGAGAGTCTAGGCCTTTATGGTTTAAATTGCAAAAAAATTGGGATAATACTGAAAGTATGTCAAAAAGGCGATTTTGTGAATGTTGTAACTTGATGAATACTATATTCAAATTATGGACCGTAAATTGGGATAAATTCTGATTAAGGAATATTCAGACTTATGAATTGGAGTAAGTTATACTTAATTGGATATTAAGTAACATGCAATTAGAAAACATGTGAATTGAAATAAAATGCACTTATTTGGACATTAAGTAATATGTAATCGAAAAACATGTAAGTTGGGATGGATTGTACCTAAGTAGGTATTAGGTAACAAAGGGAAGGGTTTGTATAAAAAGATTACATTGATTAGAAATGTTAATAACAACCTAGGAATATAACACATGATTGTATTCGACTTATTAATAAACTTAAACATGTTAAGTTAAAATTATGAGATTAACAAGTTAAGATAGAGGGAGTCCATTCCGATTGGGGATTAAGAGTCTCGTGGAAATCCTAGTTATAATTGGAGGCCAATTCTAGGAGTGACTTGTGTCAAATGCATTTTTGGTTGGGAACCTGTATCATTCAGTATCCCTTTGTTATCACGGAGTCTCGCATTAGGTAGAAGCTAGGGGACACTTTGCCGAACTAGATAGTAAGTGGTTCAAACAAGATGGGTACGGGAGCATGCCGAAGGAACGATGAGTGTTCCTTGTTACGAATAGGGAAGATAAGACATTGTAATGCCTATATCCTTTTAGCTGATGGGTTCGCGATTGATAACCCCGAATTCCATAGCTGACACACGTTATTCACATTTCAGTAAAGTAGCCGATCAATAGGTAGAAATTAAGTAAAGCCTAATTATAATATTTTGAAAGTTGGCGCACCAAGTTTCAAATATGAATGAGAAGCTTGTCTTCAATAATGTTTATCTTTTCTGCTATTCCACTTATGCTCTTATGTCGATTACTCTTAGAACTATTTTATTGTCTAATGTTCCTCATCTTATACTCATACTAGAAATTACTAGAACTCAATAGACGTATGTCTGACCGATTTTTATTTCTCCTTCTCTCTTCCTCCCCCTAAGGTTCACAGTGTGGAGGGCCTCCGCAGTGACCTTTGACTATCTAGTTCAGCTCGGATTTAGACTCTTTACTTCTTCATGTATTGGTTTATTTCTTGTCTTTTAATCATAATATTGACTTATGAGAGGCATAGCTTTTGTGTACTCTGCTATTTTCCACAAGAAAGTATGTTAGTATTATGATGATGATTATCATTATTTTGAAATGTAATAAATGTTGTGACTTGATTTGCTTATTTTAATAAACGAATTAAAAGTTTTCATTGTGTTTTACGTTTTTATCTTGTGAATTTTAGTCCCTGTGTTGGTACTTTATACCTATGCACTTTACAAAACTTAACGCATCCTCATATGGGTGACATTAAGGGATGTGGGGTGTCACACTTGGTATCAGAGCCTAAGGTTACAAGATCAGACAAAAGTTTTTGAAAAATAGTGTTTTCAAAAGTAAATAATTTTCAAGTAAAAATTATTTTGGGTAATATACCCTCAAGTCAATTACAATATTCCTTTGATCCCTTTTTGAATCCCTCTCTTTTCTTTCCAGCATGTTTAGAGCCCCCAATTTTCCGGAGGAAGTTCCCCATTCCGGCATGGTTCCGTAGATATGTGGAAGCTACTGCGCCTGCCGATGGGCAAGGAAGTGCCCTACCTCCAGTCGTAGCCACGGAAGTTCCACCTAATCCAACAATTAATTTCTCTAAGCTCTATAAGAACTTTTCTACAATGGGCAGCAAATCATTTCTTGGATCGAAGAGTTTTGTTGACGCTCGTAATTTGGCTGAGAGAGACCATTCGCGTGTTCGGATTGTTATATCTTGATAATAGTAAGAAGATTCAATTGGCTGCTCGGAAATTGAAAGGATAGGCATCATATTTGTGGGAAGTAGATGAGGCTGAGCGTTCCATGGACACATGGGATGAATTCAAGGATAATTTCTTGTAGAAGTTTTTATCACAAGTTAAAGAAGGGATGCAATTGGAAAAGTTCTTGAAACTAAAACAGGGAAGTATGTCGGTAAAGGAGTATGTGAATAGTTTAGGCAAGGTTTGGCTTGGATCTAGTAAATACTGCACATAAAAAGGCTTTAAGATTTGTGAGGGGACTGAACCAACCCCTTCAAGGACTGGCAATGACACATATTCTGACAGAAGACACGTTTGAGAGGCTGGTGGAAATGTTTTTTGATCCAGTAGTTGTCTCAAACCCCGTAGGAGGTACCACTTACCTATCTATGATGTGTTGGGGATTGAGGATTCCTAATCATGGCATCGATTTTGAGTGTGACACATATGTATTGGGTTTTATGGGTTATGGTCTTAATATAGGGATGGATTGGTTAGCCATGTACGGTGCCATCCATGACCGTGAGAGGAGAGTTGCGAGGCTTTTGACCTGCTACGGTAGGACTCTTGAGATTTCTTATGACCCTTGAGGGCCAGTTCTGCTAAGTTTCTTAGATTCCCTAGATGCTTCTATTGACGATCTCAGTTTGGTGCCTATAGTTAGAGACTTTTCAGGCATATTCGAGGAGGTGAGAGGACTACCTCCCAGGAACGAGATAGATTTCCGAATATACTTGGTGAAATTTTTTAAACCTATTGTGTAACCAGTATGACACATAGCTCCGAGAGAGGAAGAAACTTAGTAAGCAAGTGGGTGAGTTATTCGAGAAAGGATTTATTATACGAGGCATTTCTGAGTGGGGAGCACTAGTCGTCTTCGCGACCAAGGTGAACGACTCTCTAGGTCTATATGCAGATTACAGGGAGCCAAACAAACTTACTTAGAAGAATAGACACCTACTCCTATGGATAGATGACTTATTCAACCAATTATTTGGAGCTTCGGTTTTCTTGCTATTGGATTTAGCCATAGGATTTCATTAGCTTAGGGTAGCGGATTACAACATAGACAAGACCGCTTTTTGGACTCCCAATGGATTGTTTGAGTGGCTGGTTATGCCTTTTGGTCTAACCAATGCACCAACGTACTTTTTGGATTTTATGAGATGGATGTTTAGGGAGTACCTCAACAAGTTTTTTTTAATATAACAAAAGGGATAATCTAGGCATCCTCCAACGGCTCGCAACAATATATTATGTAGAAACAGCTACACAATCTGTGCACACACAAACAGAAAAAAGAACAAACAAGGAAACTACAATTGTTGTAACAACCCGTATTTTTAATAACATGATATAATGTAAATCAAGGCAGAATAAAATTCTAAAATCTAAATCAAGGGAAATGGGCTGTGCCATTGCGTTCGTCTAGGAAAAATACGCGAAATAGAGTCCGAGTTTTCGAAAAACGGAGTCCGTATGACCAATTTATGGCCCAATGAAGTTTTCAGAAAATTCTAAGCCCGAAAACAGTTCAAATTCAAATTCAAATTCAATATACAACCAAGGCAGAATGGGCGGGAATTTTCCCGCCCCAGGCAGGGTCGACCCAGGGGTCGACACCAGTGTCGACCCCCCCCCCAATGGGTCGACCCAGGGGTCGACACCCATGTCGACCCAGGGGTCGACCCCCCCGGTCGGACCAGTTTTTCTGGTGCACCAATTTTGACATGTTGGGTCTTGCTCTGGAAGTTTCTGACGGGAGTAGATGGCTCAGATTCGATTTAGGGTTAATCCTATGGTCTAAACTAACCTAATCACCTATAAAAAGACCCCTAGACCTAGCCTAAACCCTCATTAATCATTCCTACAACTAAATGCTGTCCAAATGTTCACCAATCATGGCCTCCATCTTCTTCATGAAAGCATGAGTGTCTCAAATCAATCTATGTCATAATGGAGCCATCTTTCTTAAGTAAAAGAGCCATCTTTCTTTGTCATTGGAGTTATTACTTCTTGTTTCAAGGCGTTTATGTGGAGCTTATTATTTTCTTTGCGGATTTTGCTTGTGGCTTCGTCTCAATCTTTATATATTTTGATCTAGATCGCATAACCGCTCATTGTAAGCCCTATACTACTCTTAGATTCTAACTATGAAGTTAAATATGACATGTTGCAAGTTGAGTTTGGGCCTAAGTATAATATATGCTTTGATCCTATCATGTTATGCATATGTTTATTCTATGCATGTTTGTAAAGCCATCACCTTGACCTTGTGGGCTAAAAGCTATAAGCTTTATGTTGAAATGTTGCATTATGCAACATGAGAACCCTCATAACCTTTATGATAACTTGCATATAATGTTATATGCGAACTTCTAGCCACCATCCTATGTCATTTATGATCATGTTTCACCTATTTGCTTAAGTTGATATTATGCATGTTTTGAGGCCCATGATGTAATATGCAAGCTTATGAACATATCTATGCCTCATATGCCACCATGTTTAACTTGTGGCCAACCTTATTACCTTATGCCCTTTTGTCATGTTTTTGCCAAGTTCCCTCTTTTGATCTATGTTATGTTATGCGAAACGTACATGCGAGGGGAATGCGTTGGGTTGGGTAATATTAATGACATGAAAACATGGTTTTAAAATATTACATGAACATTGACTTGTGATTATGTTTGTAAACATAATGATGGACATGACACTTAGAAAACATGAGAGTGGCCAACTCGAGGTTGGGTTGAGTTTGTAGCATAAATCTACCCGGAACCGACCGGCTTAACTAGTGGCTACAAGCAATAGGACCCAATGTGAGTAGTTGGTCATGTCGCACTTGAAACCCGAGGTTAGACCAAGTTGTGGTGTAAAGCTACCCGGACCCGCCCGGCTTAACTAGTAACCACAACAAGGTCTAATGTGAGAGGTTGGGTGCATTAAATTAATTAATGCCACATGATAAGGTTAAGTCATGGACCACTTGAATATACTTAACCACATGAACATGATCGGTTGATAGGGTTAAGTCAACATGGACACACTTAACCAACCCAATGCTTAGTTGGATAGGGTTAAGTAGTGAACCTTTTTAGAAACACTTAACCAACTTGATACATGGTTTGGATGGGGTTAACCACACTTAACCCACTAGAAACCCCTTGTTACGCGGTCCTTCTCAGCAGTAACCCACTAGGGAGTATCGGATACCCTAGGGACTAGGCTAGGGTGGGGCACGATTACTGGGCTGGAGTGTAAGCGACCAAAAAGACAGCAAAAGTAGGTGCGCCATAGTAGATTCCGATGGACCATGGTCGTGCACATTGTCTGGGGATGAAAGACAGACTTGGGCACCAGTAGGTTTTGACTGTGCGTGCTTGTTTCGTGTCAGTGGTTGGCACCCTAGGGCCGGATACACCCTAGGGTGGACCTAGCACAGTCGACTACATTTCATGTTTGAACCGTATGACACCGATACAAGACGAGTTAGGCTTATAGGGAGCCGATCGACTAAACCGAGTAGTTGGACCTTGATTTAGGTCATCTCATGGGTTTGGGCCAGCTTTGGGCCAAGGGACCATTTCTTGTTTATACTTGACATGGATTGGAATACTAGTACACACCTGGTGCAACTTAACCTTGTATATGCGATGTCACACTTGATCTATCTTGTTAACTCTTCACCATGCCAGTTATCACCCTATGTCTCATCTTTGTTTACATGCCCAGTTAACTTTATTAGTTTTTATACTAATAGTAGATAGGACTTACCAGTCTTTTTGACTGACCCGTTTTCTTTCGCCTCTTTTCTTCCGTTCCCCCCCAGGTTTACAGAGTGGGAACACTAGTACCTAGCTGGATCTTTAGCTGCTTTTGTGGATAGCTCATGTAAGGTTTGGACTTGAGCTCGCTATGGCTTTCTTCTACCTTGGGGATAGTTTACTTTATGTTATTTCCAGTTTTCAGTTTATGTTTTTCTAGACTTTGTTTTGTAGAAAATAATGACTCAGTACTTTGATGTAACTTGACTATGGTTTTGAAATGCTAGTTTTATCCGCTGCTTTATTTACTCTGTTTTTACTTATATGTTCTATCTTGTGATATCTGAATGCATGTTTACCTTGTTTAACGCCCCTCCAAAGCTAGTGTCCTTGCAAGAGTGGCACCGGCGAAGGTGGGGTGTTACATTTGGTATCAGAGCATAAGGTTTACAAGATTTGAGCAAAAGGTTTTTAAAACTTACCTTTTGAAAAACCATTTTCAAAACCAATCAAGTATTTTTCAAGGAAAGTCTAGTTATTTTAAAATGGCTATTCCCCAAAAGCCATTAGCACTATCCTTCGTTTCCTTGTTCTAAATCTATCTTTTCCTTTTTCAGTATGGCCGATCTTAACCTTCCCGAGGGAGTGACCATTCCCGGATGGTTCCGGAGGTACTTGGAAGCTAGGGCCAACAATGTTGGCCCAGCAAATACCCCTACCGTAACTGAGGTTCCTCCTCCTCCTCGGAGTCCACAAGCAGATTTCGCTAAGGTTTGCAAAGACTTTAAGGCGATAGGTGGCAAGAATTTTATTGGGATGGAGACTGTTGTGGAGGCACGAAATTGGTTGAAAGAAACTGAGGATCTCTTCGCTATCTTTGATGTGGAAGACCATGGAAAGGTTTTATTGGCAGCATGGTTATTAAAAGAAGAAGCTGCTTATTGGTGGGAGGTCACCAATGCTACTAGACCTGTAGAGACTTGGGCCGACTTTAGGACAAGATTTGGGCTTAAGTTTCTATCATCAGCTGAGGCGAATCTGCAATTGGAGAAGTTTATATCTTTGAAGCAAGGGGACATGACAGTGAGGGAGTATGTGAATAAGTTTAACCAGCTCGCTCGATTCGGTTTGGACATGGTTAATACCCCCCAGAAGAAGGCTTTACGCTTTGCACGAGGATTGAATGAGCCATTACAAGGTTTAGCCCTATCTCATATACCCATGGGGGCCACTTTTGAAGGCCTAGTAGACATGGCATTGCTTCAAGGAGACGATAAGAATGGCAAGAAGGAAGTCAAGGCTAATGAGACTCAAGCCAAGAAGACAGGCTCCAAGTGGGGAGGAAATCAGGGCAATCAGAACAACAAGAACAACAAGGGCAACAAGGCCAAGGCAAAGGACCCAAGAAAATGCAAATTCTGTGGGATTGTTGGGCACATAGCCAAGGATTGCAGAAAGAAGAAGAGGAAGCGGGGCGAATGCTTTCATTGTGGAGAGACTGGACACTTTAGCAAGGACTGCCCCAAGAAGCAAGGACAAGGGCAAGGGCAGAATCAGCGTGCAGGACCTTCGAGAGGGCAAGTGCATGCCCTCAACACTGCTCCAGTTCAGGATAGAGGTAGTATTTCTGTAGAAAGTCTTGTTTATATTTCTGATTATCCTGTTCGCACCTTATTTGATTCTGGCGCATCGCATAGTTTTATTTCTTCTGACATTGTTGAAAGTTTGCACCTATGTACTAGTCTAGTTGAGGATCCCGTTTGTGTTTCAAATCCGATTGGGGGTTCCGCCCATTTATCTATGATTTGTGTGGATTTGAAAATTTCTATCTTGACCATAGAATTCACGTGTAATGCTTATGTTCTCGGGTTCACGGGATACGGGTTGATTTTGGGCATGGATTGATTGTCCAGTTATGGAGCCATTCTCGATTGTGAACATAAGGTGGTGAGGCTCATGACTCGCCTCGGTAATACCCTAGAAATTTCTTGTAACCCTAGAGGTCCCTTCATGTTATTTTATCTTGAATCTCTTGACTCGTCCATTGATGATCTGCAATCTGTAAGGGTGGTCCGAGACTATTCTGATGTCTTTGAAGAAGTTAAGGGGTTACCCCCTAAACGAGAGATAGATTTCCGCATTTATCTAGTCGATAATGCCAAGCCAGTATCATTGCCCGTTAGGCACATGTCCCCACGAGAAAGAAAAGAGCTCAGTAAGCAAATCAAGGAGCTGCTTGAGAAAATTTTTATTAGGCGAAGCATTTCTGAATGGGGTGCTCCGGTGGTATTCGCTACTAAGGCGGATGGTTCGCTTCGTCTATGTGTTGATTATCGAGAGTTGAACAAGCTGACAAAGAAGAATAGGCACCCGTTACCGAGGATTGATGATCTCTTCGACTAGCTTGTTGGTGCTTCTGTTTTCTCTCAGCTCGATCTAGCCACCGGATTCCATCATCTTAGAGTGGCTGAGGATAGTATTGATAAAACTGCGTTTAGGACTCCAGATGGATTCTTTGAATGGCTTGTCATGCCATTCGGTTTGACTAATGCACCCGCCTACTTCGTAGATTTGATGAGTAGGGTGTTCAGGGAGTTCCTTAACAAGTTTGTTGTTGTCTTCATGGATGATATTCTGATCTTCTCAAAGGATGAGGAAGAGCATGCTAGGCATCTCAAGGAAGTGATGGATACGCTTAGAGCGCATCAGTTGAAAGCCAAGTTCTCTAAATGTCATTTTTGGAGAAGGGAAGTTCGGTTTCTTGGACATATAGTTTCTAAGCAAGGCATAGCAGTGGATCCCGTGAAAGTGGTTGTGGTTCAAGACTGGAAGACTCCTAGGAATGCAACCGAAGTGAGAAGCTTTCTCGGTCTGGCAGGCTACTATAGGAAGTTCATCAGGGACTTCACTAAGATTTCGGCCCCTCTTACTAAGTTGACGAAGAAGAACTTAGTCTTTGCATGGGACTTGGAGTGTGAGCTTGCTTTTCAAAGGCTCAAGAGAGCCCTTACCACAGCTCCGGTTTTGGCATTACCCGATGGCGGTAAGATGTTTACCGTGTACACCGATGCATGTGGCACGGGGTTAGGTGTTGTTCTAATGCAAGAGGGTAGAGTGATATGTTATGGGGGTAGGCAACTTAAAGTTCATGAGAAGAACTATCCCACTCATGATTTGGAGTTGGCGGCGATCGTCTTTGCACTCAAATCCTGGCGCCACTATCTTCTAGGCGAAAGGTTTGAGTTGTATACTGATCACAAGTCACTCAAGTACCTCTTCTCGCAGAAAGATCTGAATCTAAGGCAGCAAAGGTGGATGGAATTTTTGGCATCATATGACTTCGAGATAGCTTACACCCCTGGCAAGGGTAATGTGGTGGCAGATGCACTAAGCAGAAGGAGGTTGACTTTGAGTCCCTTGTTTATTGAGATGAAGAACTTAGAGTTCTTGGCAACCTTTGATTTCACGACGACTGTTGAGTCGAGACGGGTTCATTAGCATCCCTTGAGCTTAGACCCACACTTCTTGATCAAGTTGGGGCTTCGCAGAAGGAAGATCCACAGATAGTCGAAGTCATGGACAAGTTGATTCGTGGTGAGGCGTCTAGTCACCTTGCTAGATATACTATTGATGATAAGGGTTGGCTAAGGCGTGATGGAAGGCTGTGCGTTCCACAAGTAGGGGACTTGGTGCATAAAGTTCTCGAAGAAGCATATCACTCAAAGATGACTATACATCCGGGAGGGGATAAGATGTATAGAGATATGAAGCGCATTTTCTTTTGGGCCGGAATGAAGAAAGATGTGGCAGAGTATGTTTCAAAGTGCATGGTGTGCCAACAAGTGAAAGCCGAGTCAAAGAAACCAGGTGGGCTATTACATCCATTGGAGGTCCCGCAATGGAAGTGGGAGAGTATTTCTATGGATTTTGTGGATGGATTGCCTAGGTCAAGAAAAGGGAACACGAGCATATGGGTCATAGTTGACAGACTTACGAAGAGTGCTCATTTCATTCCAGTAAAGAGCAAGAGGACCGCATCATGGCTAGCATCTATTTATCTTCGAGAGATAGTGCGGTTGCATGGAGTTCCTTCTAGCATAGTTAGCGATCGTGACCCAATTTTCACTAGCCAGTTCTGGAATAGCCTGCAAGAAGCGATGGGTACGCGATTGAATCTGAGTACAACCTATCACCCCCAGACGGATGGCCAAACCGAAAGGGTGAATAGAGTGCTAGAAGATCTTTTGAGGCTTTGTGTTTTTGACTTTGGTGGTACTTGGGAAGACCACCTTCCTCTTGTTGAGTTTGCTTATAACAATAGCTATCAAGCCAGCATAGGGATGGCACCATTTGAAGCTTTGTATGGGAGGCCGTGTAGGTCACCATCTTGTTGGTAGGAGACAATAGATAGGCTTATACTTGGGCCCAATATGATACGGGACACATCCGAGAAAGTTGAATTGGTGAGAAGACGGATGAAAGCGGCCCAAGATAGACAGAAATCCTATGCTGACAAGCGAAGGGCAGATTTGGAATTCGAAGTGGGAGACATGGTTTTCGTGAAGGTTTCTCCTTTGCGTAATGTGGTACGTTTTGGAGCAGTTGGGAAGCTGGCACCAAAGTTCGTAGGACCGTTCCCTATCATAGAGAGAATTGGAAAGATGGCCTATAAGGTGAATTTGCCCGAGAAGCTAGCTGGAGTGCATAATGTCTTTCATGTCTCGCATCTCCGAAAGTGCCTACATGAGTCCGCTGAGGTGGTTGAACCAAGCATTCTTGAAGACGTGGAAGTAGAGAAAGAGGCAACTTTGAGAAGAGCTCTGAATCGTATCTTGGGAACAGAGATCAAGAAGCTAAGGAATCGAGAAGTCAAATTGGTGAAAGTTCAGTGGAGTGAAGCCGACGAAGATGCAACTTGGGAAACCGAGGAGAAGATGCGTGGGCTTTATCCATTCCTTTTTGAGGGTACATTCTCAATCTCCTTTCCTAATTAGCAAGTCTTCCTTTTGCTATCCATGTTTATCTTGTTATCTCGTTAACCATGTCATGAGAACCTTAGGTAGAAACCCTTTGGATGAAACATGTATTTGAAACATGTTATGCTTGATGTTTGCAAGTGGTTGCAAGTGTTTGCAAGTGGATACTCGTGGATGCATGATACACATTAGGCACTAAGATCGGCTCACACACTTTCATGTTGCATATGCATGAGTGTTTATGCTTATTCATGGGTGAAACTTGTTGTGCTATCACGTGGATGTTGCATATGAATGAATGTTATGTGCACTCATGTAGAGATTATAAATTATGTTAGGAATTTGCATACATATGGACTCATTTCACTAACATACTTTGCATTAAGGAGGTTTACTGAATCAGTAACCGCCTGATTTTTACAATAGATAAGTACATATACACACACCTTTTGCATATGTTCATACAGCATTTAGAATCTTTTTAAGGACAATGGTTACTTATGGGTGATGTTTTGAGTAGATGGATGATGGATGGTAGGATACGTTCTCCCTAACTTGGAGATTTCGGGGACGAAATCCTTTAAGGAGGGGAGAATGTAACAACCCGTATTTTTAATAACATGATATAATGTAAATCAAGGCAGGATTAAATTCTAAAATCTGAATCAAGGGAAATGGGCTGTGCCATTGCGTTCGTCTCGGAAAAATACGCGAAATGGAGTCCGAGTTTTCGAAAAACGGATTCTGTATGACCAAGTTATGGCCCAATGAAGTTTTCAGAAAATTCTAAGCCCGAAAACAGTTCAAATTCGAATTCAAATGCAAAATACAACCAAGGCAGAATGGGCGGGAATTTTCCCGCCCCAGGCAGGGTCGACCCCGGGGTCGACACCAGTGTCGACCCCACCCAATGGGTCGACCCAGGGGTCGACACCCATGTCGACCCAGGGGTCGACCCCCCCCGGTCGGACCAGTTTTTCTGGTGCACCAATTTTGACATGTTGGGTCTTGCTCTGGAAGTTTCTGATGGGAGTAGATGGCTCAGATTCGATTTAGGGTTAATCCTATGGTCTAAACTAACCTAATCACCTATAAAAAGACCCCTAGACCTAGCCTAAACCCTCATTAATCATTCCTACAACTAAATGCTGTCCAAATGTTCACCAATCATGGCCTCCATCTTCTTCATGAAAGCATGAGTGTCTCAAATCAATCTATGTCATAAAGGAGCCATCTTTCTTAAGTAAAAGAGCCATCTTTCTTTGTCATTGGAGTAATTACTTCTTTTTTCAAGGCATTTAAGTGGAGCTTGTTATTTTCTTTGCGGATTTTGCTTGTGGTTTCGTCTCAATCTTTATATATTTTGATCTAGGTCGCATAACCGCTCATTGTAAGCCCTATACTACTCTTAGATTCTAACTATGAAGTTAAATATGACATGTTGCAAGTTGAGTTTGGGCCTAAGTATAATATATGCTTTGATCCTATCATGTTATGCATAAGTTTATTCTATGCATGTTTGTAAAGCCATCACCTTGACCTTGTGGGCTAAAAGCTATAAGCTTTATGTTGAAATGTTGCATTACGCAACATGAGAACCCTCATAACCTTTATGATAACTTGCATATAATGTTATATGCGAACTTCTAGCCACCATCCTATGTCATTTATGATCATGTTTCACCTATTTGCTTAAGTTGATATTATGCATGTTTTGAGGCCCATGATGTAATATGCAAGCTTATGAACATATCTATGCCTCATATGCCACCATGTTTAACTTGTGGCCAACCTTATTACCTTATGCCCTTTTGTCATGTTTTTGCCAAGTTCCCTCTTTTGATCTATGTTATGTTATGCGAAACGTACATGCGAGGGGAATGCGTTGGGTTGGGTAATATTAATGACATGAAAACATGGTTTTAAAATATGACATGAACATTGACTTTTGATTATGTTTGTAAACATAATGATGGACATGACACTTAGAAAACATGAGAGTGGCCAACTCGAGGTTGGGTTGAGTTTGTAGCATAAATCTACCCGGAACCGACCGGCTTAAATAGTGGCTACAAGCAATAGGACCCAATGTGAGTAGTTGGTCATGTCGCACTTGAAACCCGAGGTTAGACCAAGTTGTGGTGTAAAGCTACCCGGACCCGCCCGGCTTAACTAGTAACCACAACAAGGTCTAATGTGAGAGGTTGGGTGCATAAAATTAATTAATGCCACATGATAGGGTTAAGTCATGGACCACTTGAATATACTTAACCACATGAACATGATCGGTTGATAGGGTTAAGTCAACATGGACACACTTAACCAACCCAATGCTTACTTGGATAGGGTTAAGTCGTGAACCTTTTTAGAAACACTTAACCAACTTGATACATGGTTTGGATGGGGTTAACCACACTTAACCCACTAGAAAACCCTAGTTATGCAGTCCTTCTCAGCAGTAACCCACTAGGGAGTATCGGATACCCTAGGGACTAGGCTAGGATGGGGCACGATTACTGGGCTGGAGTGTAAGCGACCAAAAAGACGGCAAAAGTAGGTGCGCCATAGTAGATTCCGATGGACCATGGTCGTGCACATTGTCCGGGGATGAAAGACAGACTTGGGCACCAGTAGGTTTTGACTGTGCGTGCTTGTTTCGTGTCAGTGGTTGACACCCTAGGGTCGGATACACCCTAGGGTGGACCTAGCACAGTCGACTACATTTCATGTTTGAACCGTATGACACCGATACACGACGAGTTAGGCTTATAGGGAGCCGATCGACTAGACCGAGTAGTTGGACCTTGATTTAGGTCATCTCATGGGTTTGGGCCAGCTTTGGGCCAAGGGACCATTTCTTGTTTATACTTGACAAGGATTGGAATACTAGTACACACCTGGTGCAACTTAACCTTGTATATGCGATGTCACACTTGATCTATCTTGTTAACTCTTCACCATGCCAGTTATCACCCTATGTCTCATCTCTGTTTACATGCCCAATTAACTTTATTAGTTTTTATACTAATAGTAGATAGGACTTACCAGTCTTTTTGACTGACCCGTTTTCTTTCGCCTCTTTTCTTTTGTCCCCCCCCCCCCAGGTTTACAGGGTGGGAACACTAGTACCTAGCTTGGATCTTTAGCTGCTTTTCTGGATAGCTCATGTACGGTTTGGACTTGAGCTCGCTATGGCTTTCTTCTACCATGGGGATAGTTTACTTTATGTTATTTCCAGTTTTCAGTTTATGTTTTTCTAGACTTTGTTTTGTGGAAAATAATGACTCAGTACTTTGATGTAACTTGACTATGGTTTTGAAATGCTAGTTTTATCCGCTGCTTTATTTACTCTGTTTTTACTTATATGTTCTGTCTTGTGATATCTGCATGCATGTTTACCTTGTTTAACGCCCCTCCAAAGCTAGTGTCCTTGCAAGAGTGGCACTGGCGGAGGTGGGGTGTTACAATTGTACACACAAGGAACCCCTAGAAAGAATACAAAAAAGGAACAAAAGCTGGTCGGATCGTCAGAAACCATGGTGAAACAAAGACGAGAGAACAAGTCTGAAGTACTCCCAAAAGATGCCCAAGAAACTCGTCAATGTAATGAAAGAACCAATCGACTGAAGACTCTTGATCCACTGTATATGCCCTTCATCTTGGCAGTCTGAAGGGATGTCATCGTTTACCAGATAGAGCTCCAACACCAACAGCAAGATCATCTCCTGAAAACCTAAGAGCAACAAGTCCAAGAACATGTAAAACCAGGACCTGCATTACTAACAAACAAAATCACCAAAAAAGGGGGTGGGAAGGTGTGGAGAGGAGAGAGGGATGGTTCCCTCCCACTACGAAGGAAAAAGATCAACCAATGCCTTGGTGAGAGTCTGCCGGAATCGATGTAACATCAAAAGTTCTAGTAAGTCTCTGCGAGCTGGAGCCAATTGAACATCTAACCGGTCTCCCACGTAAGGCAAGGAATACGTCACTCTTTACCTTTCGGATGATAGGTGAGGGGTCCATAGGCACCTCATCGAAAATTGCCTTATCCCTCGAGCACCAGATATGCCAACAAATAAGACAAGGAATAAGCCGATAAAGGATAGACCTCAAAGATTTACCTAGGATACTGGACCACCAGTTCTTTGAAGATCACAAAGAGAGGTAGCATTACCTCGAACACCTACCAGGTTCCCGAAGTAATTCCAGATAGCTCTGGCCAAAAAACCTAACAAAAACAAGTGAGCTATGGATTCCAAATCCCCTAATCCACAGCACCTGCAACATAAAGCCAGAGGAATGCCAATCCTCTGAAGGTTCTCATCGATCGGTAGACCTTCGTGTAGGGTCCACTACATAAAAAGAGAAACCTTCTGAGGAATACAAGTATCAAATTTGAAAGAGAAGATAAGTAGGCTTGGAAATGGCAATCTTGCAGAGCACCAGGCTGCTTTGATCGAGAATGGGTTGCCGTCCCACCTGGAACCGCCACCATGAGAATCTAAAAATACCTTCATAGACTGCATACGTTTCCACATTTCACTGGCGTAAGATGAAACACTAGTGTGTCTAATGGCTGAAGCCTGCGGTACTTGGTGTGAAGGAATGACGCCCATAAGGAGTCGCTTGCGTCAAATCTAGACCACAACTTGCAGGCAAAAGCAGTATAGGTATCCTTCGGATTTCGGAGACCTCTCCTTCACTTTTAGGATGACAAATGATGCCCCAAAGAAATCCAATGGTGATGACTAACGTTGTCCCTTTTCCCCCAGAAAAATGACGATGCTAAAGAACGGTAAGATCTGAAAAAGGAAGAAGTGGGAGTCATTGCCGCGAAGACATGCAATCCTAATGAGTCGAGCATCGACTTTAGAAGAACCAGCCTACCAGCTTGAGATAGAAGTGTAGCATTCCACCTAATAATATTCCCCTTGACCTTATCGATGAAGGGATCAAAAATGGCGTTCAGTTTACAACCTCTGTAAAGCACAACACCTTAATAAGGTAAGGGGAGGGAAGCTACTCTGTATCCGGTAAAGTTTTCGATCCAGGAAGATCTAACCTCAGACATATCTCTAGATGTGAAAAAGCAGCTCTTAGCAGTGTTAACAAGTTGGCCAGAGCACCTCTCGTAATGCCGAATCAGTCGGACAAGTTGTTGGACTGAATGATGGCTGCCATTCGTGAAAATGATAATGTCATCAGCAAAGGACAAGGAAGAGATGATTGGACAACCCAGAGGAGTGCCAAAATGATGGACCTAATTTGCAATCGTGAAAGCGTGTAAACCACAAACGAGAGCCTCAGCGGCGATGACAAACAAGGAAGGGGATAGAGGATCTCCCTGTCTAAGACCTTTACCCTCTCGGAAGTACCCGTTGGCCGACCCATTTAAGAGAACGGAGAACCAACAGTTGGAGATGAGTCTCCAGATAAGATCAATGAGGTTCTCAGGAAACCCAAAAGCTCTAAGAACCTTAATGATGAAAAACCAAGATGTCCTGTCGTAAGCCTTAGCCATGTCTAGCTTGGCTAACACGTTAGAACCCCTGACTTTCTGATCAATCTGCGACACCAGCTCCTGGGCTAGGAGGACATTATCCATAATCAAGCAGCCTTTAACGAACCCAAATTGAGATGTTGATATGATATGCTGAAGAAACGGAGCTAGCCTAGAGGGTAGAACCTTCGAGATAACCTTGTTACAAAAGTTACATAGACTAATAGGACGAAAATCCGCACAGGAGACGGGATTTTCCCACTTTGGAATAAGGACCAGGTTATTGGAAGACCAACGCTGGGGAAGTTCTCCACCTGAGAAGAAGAACCGAACTGCTAAACAGAAGTTTGATTGGATGATCGACTAGACAGAACAGTAGAAAGCCCCATTAAAACCATCAGGCCCGCTAACACTATCCTTACTTAGAGCAAAAACACACGCTCTGATCTCTTCCGAGGAAAAGGGAGCGGCAGCGTCATCACTCTCAAAAGTCTGCAAGTTTGTTATGGTGTTCATTGATGATATCTTGATTTTATCGAGGAGTGAGTAAGAGAACGACGTACACTTGGGATAGGTCCTCCGTACTCTCCGAGCACATCAGCTAAAGGCGAAGTTTTCTTAGTGCCATTTCTGGTGGAAGCTCTTAAGGGTATGTTGTCTCTAGTGACGGTATAGCAGTGGACCTCGCTAAGGTTGTCGCAGTTCAAGATTGAAAACCCCCTAAGAATGCGATATATGGCGGGATGCTACCAAAAGTTCATTAAGGATTTTGTGTGGATCTAAGCTCTGCTTACCTTCTGAACGAAAAAGAACCTAGTTTTTGCTTGGGATGTACACTACGAAGGTGCACTCTTAAGATTGAAGAAGGCTCTAACATCAATTCTCAATAACAACTCTTCCTGATGGTACGAAGGTGTTTACCGTTTATACGATGTTTGCAGCACAGATTTAGGTGCTATGTTGATGCAGGAAGGCAGGGCTGTCTGCTATGGGAGTAATTGAGCATACATGAGAAGAAATACCCTACCCACGATTTGGAGCTACTGGTGATAGTATTTGCACTCAGGTCTTGAAGACGCTATCTATTAGGTGAGAGGTTCAAGCTTTATGCAGATTATAAGTCGCTCAAGTACTTATTCTTGTAAAAAGATCTTAATTTGCGTCAACAACATTGGATGGAGTTCCTTACATCTTATACTTTGAGATGGCGTATACCCTGGGGAAGGGGAATGTGTAGCAGACGCTTTGAGTAGGAAGAGAATGACTTTGAGTACATTATTTATATAGTGGCAGAGTTTGGAGTTCATCTCATCATTTGATTTTAGACCATCTATGGATTTCACGAGCAGATTATTGGCATCACTGGAGGTGCGACCTACTCTCTTAGAGCGCACTGGACCTAGTTAGCACGAGGATCAGCAGTTAGTTGATATCATGGATCGACTGAGTAGAGGAGAGACCTCTAGTCACCTTGCTAGATATTCTGCAAAGAGAGAGGATGGCTGCATCGTGACGGGAGATTGTGTGTTCCTCGAGTTGATGATTTGTTGAGATTGGTTTCAGAGGAAGCTCATCACACTCGAAGGACTATCCATCTAGGCAGTGATAAGGTGTATAAAGACATGAGGAGGGTTTTTCATTGGATAGAGATGAAGAAGGACGTGGCAGAATATGTAGCCCGATGTATGATTTTTCAGCAAGTGAAGGTTGAGCAGAGGAAGGTTAGTGGATTGCTTCAGCTTTTGGATGTGCCACAGTGGAAGCAAGAGAGCGCCTCGATGGACTTTAAAGATAGGTTATCAAGGCCGAGGAAGGGTAACACCAGTATTTGGATTATAGTTGAAGGGTTGACAAAGAGCACTCACTTTATCCCAGTTAAGAGTAAGCAGATGACAAATTGGTTAGCATCAGTGTATCTTAGAAAGATCGTCCGACTTCATGAGGTGCCCTCTAGTATTGTTTATGACCGAGGCCCCATCTTCACAAGCCAGTTTTTGAGGAGCCTGCAGAAGGCATTGGGGACACAACTATGACTTAGTACCGCCTATCACCCTCAGACAAATGGACAGACGAAAAGGGTTAATAGAATTCTTGAGGATTTACTATAGTTGTGTATCATAGATTTCGGAGCGACTTGGGAAGAGCATCTTTCGTTGGTAGAGTTCACACATAATAATAGCTATTAGATGAGTATTGGTATGGCTCCCTTCGTGGCACTATACAGATGGCCCTGAAGATCACTTACATGTTGGTGACAGTCCACGGACAGACTTCTACTTGGACCTTGGACCTAAGATGGTTAGAGAGACCTCGGAGGCAGATGAAGGCAACATAGGATAGGCACAATTCATGCGCAGATCAGCGGGGGGCAGACCTAGAGTTCGAGATAGGAGATATGGTTTCTGTTAAGGTTTCACCTCTGAGGAATGTTGTTTGGTTCGGCTCGGTAGGAAAGTTGGCGCCGAGGTTTGTAGGGACATTCCATGTAGTAGAGAGGATTGGTCAGATGGCCTATAGAGTTAGACTACCGAAGAGATTGGCAGGAGTTCATGATGTATTCCATGTTTCATACTTATGGAAGTGTCTACTTTATTTCGCGATGGTAGTTGAGCCAAGTACCCTAGAGGATATTGAGGTAGAGAGGGAGGCATCAGTCAGGAGAGTTCCTACTTGGGTGCTAGAATCTGAAGTTAAGAAGCTAGGGAATAAAGAAATCAAGCTAGTTAAGTTTCAAGTGGGAGAAGATAGCGACGACGCAACTTGGGAACCAAAAGATAGGATTTACACTACTTTTCCTTTTCTCTTTGAGATCGCGCTTTTTTTCCTTTCTTAAGCTTTGAATTTGAATCTATTTTTTCTATCGTTTGAATCATAATTCTTAGGTAGAAGCCTATGGATGGTAGAAAATTTCTTAAAAGATGTTAATAGCACATGTTAGGTTGAATGGATTCACGTGGATGCAAGTGTTTACTAGTGGATGTAGTGGATGCATATGCACACACTAGGCACTAGATTAGGAATCGACTGAACTAGGACACTTACATATTGCATATGGATGTGTACACATTAATTTATTTTAAATATGGATGAAAAATGGTTGAATCATCACTTGGATGTTGCATTTTAATGAATGGTTGTTGCATATATATATATATATATGTATGTATGTATGTATATATGTATATAACTTTATATGTGTCAGAAGGATTCCATTGTATACATATTGGATGCATGGCACATACATGATTGCACTAATGAGGTCAGCTGATTCAATAGATCGCCCGATTTTCGTATTAGCTTTGGAGACATATATATGTTAGACCAAAAAATGGTTCTAGCAGCCAAATTGTCATATTTAGAGCATAAGATATGAAGAAATAACTGGAAAATACGAGAAAAAGCAAGACAGCAGGATTTTTATAGTGGTTCGGCGTTAATGAGCCTACGTCCACTTTATATTTCCTCATTTCATTCACAGATTACAATTACAATAAAGATTGTCTCTCAATCATTCGAATTCAATATATAATTCTGTCTGAATTCATTGATTTTATTGAGGAAGATGATGGTTATTCATGGGGAAGTGTTAGCCATGGCAACCATGGATGTTGAGATGCCAAAAGTCCCCTGAAAATGCCCTCTGGAGGTGTATTTATAGCTGTAGGAGAGCTCATAGGGTGATGGGGTCGTGGTAGGACATGTGGCACCTGATCTGGGAAAGTAGGAGTGATCATAGCCTTGAGAATAGGTCAAAATCTGTAGTGTAATGGCAGGTCCTGGTCGCGGTTTGGGGTCACGGTTCGCGAACTAGATTGGTCAGCATGTATGGTCACGATCCGGATTGGTCAGCATGTATAGTCACGATCCGACCCCGGGGGTATCCATGATCCGATCTCAGGGGGTGGTCACGATCCGACCCCAGGGGGTGGTCACGATCCGACCCCAGGAGGTGGTCATGATATGATCTTTAAAAATGCCAAAATGTAGGTTTTTCCATATTTCTGCATGCATTCACGGAAACAGACATAACTTTCAAACCGTAAGGCCGATTGGACCAAACGAAAGCTCTACTTGAAGCTAATTCAAACGGATACAAGTATTTGATGTGAATATATCAAAATGAGGTCATTTGATAGGGGTTTCAAGCCAGTTTACACTAATGTTGTGATTTTGACCAAACTGCCCTGTGTCTTCTGACGATGCTTCCAATGCCGGAGAGTGATGTTATCCGGAGATTCCATATGTGACAACATTTACCCAGAAGTATGTCAACATGATCTTCGCTTTGGGTAGCCTGGTCACAAAGCAAGCTAACATTTTGCCCCCTAAAGTACATCTTATCGCAGATGAGATGTGCTTTGAATGTGTTGAGCTAAATCTCTCTGGAACGTCATTTATCCTTGAGAAGGCTTTATCCAATTGTTGCATTGCTTTCCTGGGAGCTAGCCGGGCCAAGTTCTATGGGAGGAGTATTCGAGATGATCAAGAAATTGTTTAAACCTTGTTGAATCAAAAGATCTAATTCATCCGTCAGAAGTCATGCTAAATCGTCGGGTCCCGAGCGTGATTCTACACGCACAGGTCATTACCAAACAATGTCATCATTCCATGTAAGTCGAGCACATGGTTGGGTTGGACTTTCTCTTACATGTGAGTCTATGTATGAAGTAGCCACCCAAATAATGGGGTAGTTCAAGGATCTTCAGGCTCCGATCTGTTATCTGAACTGCTGGGATAAAGCACATCAGAATCAACATGTGAATCTGTCATCTGCACTCGGCTTTAAATTATCTCGGCATGGGGATATTAATATAGGGCTCCGTGATAGCATCAAATCGTAGCAGTAAGGATCCCGAAATCCGTAATAACTCTAGATCATGCCAAAAAAAAAGAATCCATGGTTGTATCGGGCCGTATTTTAAGGAATCCACAGTCGCTTTGGATTGTTTCGTAATTCAATAATCATATGCACATTAGTAAGAGATGCAGTTGAAATCATGATAACTAATGCTCGTATGATCGTTACTGTCATAATGCAGTGGATAAGTTCGTTACACCTTCCATCTGGTGTAGTAAGAGACTTTAAGTTCACATTTGATCCGCAAGCTAGCTCGCTTGGTCGGAAAAGATGAGTCGGGTCATACTCCAGAGGCGTATTGTACATGTCTTGAATCTTGCTCCTAGCCAGGGTCGTCTTCATGGTCATCTCGCGCATCGACGATCATGCCTTTAGCGCTATCGGAGGATAATAGAAGTCAAGGTTTATGCCCCCAGCATCGATGGGGGTTAAATTAAGTCAATCAGGCATCCAATCTTCAGGGTCTTATACTTCCAGTCATTGCATCAAGTAAAGTTACAGGTTCAACAATCTTAGTCGACCCAAGACATTTAGTGTTTTCTCTCGAATCAGCAAAAGTTGGTGTTGTATACGCAAATGTTCGAATTATATTTGCTTTGATATCGTCTCTACTCTTTGGTTGGATAGTGAGGATTGCCTCATCGAACGTCAGCAAATTCGGTTACTCCCATTGGATCAGTTGTGGAGTTAAGTGAGCTTGCTAAATGCGAGTGGATGTTGTTGTGAAGTCAGTTGGGCCCGTCCATTTATGCTTCAGCATAGTTTGAAATGGTCATCACAGTCTTGTTGAGTCCCTTTCTCATGCTTGGTTCAATTGAACTTGACAAACAAGATCATGAGGTCAATTAGTGGTATAGATTCTCTTTGGAATTGCACATTCTTGTCATTGTTTTCCAGGGCTTTTCCTTTGTCCTTATCGTTTCAGGAATTGGAAGGTGCTCCATTCTTTAGTCGGAAAGACATCTTGGTCCTTCTTCTCGACGTTAACACCTTCTTGTCATGGAAGTATGTCCACCTTAGGTTTGAATTCATCAAAGCTTCTGAGAAAATCTCGTTATAGAGAAAATTTAAAATCTTGGGGAATAACAGGGGATCCTGATGTCCTATGTGTAAGGGTTGTGATTGTCGTTATCCATATCATCTTTAGAAGTGCCGCCTCTCGAGAGGCACTGAATTAAACTGGAAAGCAAGTTGCCATCAAAGAATTGCTGCATCTTGTCAATATCATGGCTGGTGCCCCCAGCATTAAATCTGAGATTACAAAGGGGGTCTTTGCTGAGTTCTTGTTTCTGCTTCAATATTGCCCTCGGCTCATAGTTCGAGTTATTCGACCCGACCGGGTTCCTGATCTTCGAATTGTCGCGTTCTTGCTTGGAGCTGAGTGTGAATTATTGCTCGAGTGTCCATTCGGGTTAGGGCTAATGCTAGTCGTGCATGACCTGAGTTTGTTACAATTCTTGCATTCTCATCTAGGATGTTGCAGGTAGTTGTTCCATTGACCATGTTTCCATCCATGATGTTCTGAATCGGAGCCGCATGTTGCATGCCTGCTGGTTGGCTCGTGTTCAACCCGAGCTGATGGTTGCTATCTGACTGCGCCAAGTTTCTTATTGCTTGAATTTCAATTTTATCGTTTCCAGTGAATTGATGATTGCTGCTTGGCCTTCTGATTTGGCGCTGGCGCCTCTAGCGTGAAGTCTTGAAATAGGTAAAGGTCGGCCTCAGGCTTCTTGGTTGCACATGAGTAATAGCCGTCAATCAGGCTTCTATCATTCAATTCTAAATATAGACATCAGGTAGTAAAACTATGCTGCCTAAGGCTCATATTTCGTGCCCCCATCCATGGGGGTTTTGTTCTGAGTAGTAGACTTCGAATCCATGTATTTCATACTCCCTCTTCGCATCATGAGTCAGAGTTGGGTGAAAATTGATATTTTGGTACTCGGTCCATTCTATTGTCTTGTCTCCTATCTAGGCCCTAATTGCTGCATAGGATATGCCCAACCTTATCTGAACTTTCCAGTCGGGAAGTAAGTTTAGACTAGTAAATGGACATTCTCTCTACATGCGTTTCGTGGACCTCAATGGGCCTGTAAAGATAACAACATAAGTTAAATACAAGCATGTAAGCTATGTCGTTTGTGAATATTTTCAATGGTTATGGCCTCAGTTCAGGGGTAACGGCATAAGATAGATAGTCGGATCAATTCCCTTTCAAATTTAGACGAAGGATGGCATATTCCGGATAGTGGGGGAAATCTTTAATCCTGAATACCATGATCGTGCTAGATTGTATTATGACCGGAAAACCAACGACCGGTCAAGATTGTATTAAGGCCGGATAGAAATCCAAAAATCCTAATGCTTCACCGGGTCCTTCCCAGTCGCGAATATTAAGTCGCATGACATGTCATTGAATAATTCATTCTCAAGGCTTCCTTTCGGTCGCCGCCTTGAATTGCGTAGGAAGTTTAGCATTGGGCATTGGTGTCAGCCTTCTGCATGTCCCCCTTTAGTTGCTTTCTACTGGTCTGTTATTATTGTTGCAAGTGTGTCCCTCGCTTTTTGTTTAGCTTTGTTCTACGAACCTGCACTTGGTAAATGAAATTTTGTTACTTTCGCATTATCCTACACCTGCGAGCATTCCATAAGAAAATAGTTCATGAAACATTATAAGTTATCAATGCAACTATAGATGAAAATGCACTAAAGTAGTATGTATGTATGTATGGGTATGCCCCCAATCAATCATTAACTTAGTGTCCGGCCAGGGCTTGTTGAGGATTGATTAGGACCATAACTGTGTTGCCCCCATGTCCGAACATGGAGGATTCGAGCTTCGCTTTCATTCTTTTTCCCAGTCGTGTAACAGGATAGGAGCCCTTGAGTGGCATGTGTCATCATGCCTTTATACTCTCCCGATACTTCCGTAGGGTAAGAGTTCTTATGGCGCTAAGTGTCCAGCACCTTTGTACTCTCTCGATCCTTCAACGGGTTAGAGTTCAAGCTCAGTTCTTAGTCTGCTCACCGATCCTTCAGCGGGGCAGAAGTTCTGGGGGCGCTAAGTCTCTAGCGCCTTTATACTCTCCCGATCCTTCAGTGCGGTGGAGTGTATTTCGAGGCGGTTTTAGTCAGGTGCACCTTTACGCCTCATGGACATTCTCTCTGGTCCTTTATACTCTCTCTCGAAACATGAGAGTTGGAGCTATTCAAGCGAATGGTCATATCATTTTCCCTGGCGTTCCTTCTACACTCTAGTTCAAAGAGTGGGACTCTGCCGTTTCGGGTGTCGTTCTCGACATCAGTTCTGGTTCATGCTCCACGCTTCACTTTGGCGAATGGAGCTTTTCGGACAAGTGGTCGGGTCACACTCATCCTAGGTTTATATTTCTATCCAAGCTCCGTGGATAGCATCAGTCAGTCAAACAGTTGGGAAACGTTTGCCAAGGCTTTGTGTTCCTCCAAACAATCTATGGGAGTAGTAGTTGGCACCAAACTTCGAGTACCTGCATCATTCATATCATATGAGTTAGTCATGTCAATAACTCAAGAGGCATGTAAAAGCAAATTTCATGATTGGAAAATAAGAATATCAATAGGCACTGATGCCCCCTATCGGGGTTCATGTAATTTGGTGGCATCGAGGATAGGATCGAGCCATATAGATGGTCACACCGCGTTCACTATAGTCGGACTCCGACTTTGCAATTCAATTTATGTACAATTGTCTTGTGGTCTGCTACGTGTGAGCCAGGGATCAGATGGTCATCTCAGATCCACTTTGAGTTATACAACTTTCGTTAGACGCGGGGGCACGGCTTTGCAAGCGAGCAGTCCAATCGGGCCCGTTACAGCAGTGCTCCATAACTCTACACGCAGGTGTTAAAAGTTTGATCGGTACTAGATCTGAGGTACCTACACAATCCATTTATAAATTCTTCTGAGTTAATTACATCGGCAACTCATAAAGAATGTAAATATAAGATTCATGGTTAAAAAATAATCCTGTTAAAGGGATGAATATCATTCGGAGCGGAAATCGCATTGCATGTTCTTTACCGGTTAATTCTGCCTTATCCTGTCTCTACCAGGGGATGGCTGACAGAATCTTAAGCTGATGGCGAATATCTTTTCAAATTATTCCGGGGCTACAGTTTCAAGAATAATTAGACCTTGATCAGGGTCTTGGAGTGCTAAGTTCGCATCTCCTTTGAATTGCCTTCTTGCCCTCATGCCAAGGGCAAGGATTGAGTGTCAGGAAATCATGATTGTGTCGCCAATGGAAGCACACCATCGCGTTGGTGTTAGGATGGCAATTGGCATGAGAACAATGGATTTACGCTTATAGAAACTTTTGCACTTTCTATGCTAGAAAATAGGATATTGTGGCTGGTGGAATAGTCATATCTCATAGATTTGCTGATAGGCTTTCGATTCCATATCGGGACAAGGGTTGGTGCGCAAACAATCAATCAGCTTTGGGGCGCGAGCATTCTAAACTTTCAAATTGATAACTTTTAGGCAAGACTAAGGCAATTGGTCATGTAAGCATTTGATTTATCATCTTTGAATCAGATGATGTATTCATGAGCAATCCATGCTTGATCTCTAGTTGCCCCTCCATCTGGGGCATGGGTTACTTGACAGATAACTGATGAAAGGAGTGAAACTGTGAGTCTTCGCTTTCTAGCTTTAAAACACCGTTTACCAGAAGTTTCATTAATGTTCATCTCCCATCTAACGAGTGACTAATTAGTGATTTTATCGAATCACTTGGGGCGATGATTCAGCAATAGGACTTGTTGGTGTCTATCTTGGGACAACCTTCCAAGGGAAATTAGCAATGTCGCCATGCATGTCATATCTTCTAGATACAACGAACGATGGTTCACCTTTCAACACCTCTTACCGGAAGCATTCTGTGCTGTAGGAAGGTCTTTACGGGGGTTGTCTATGACTCCTTCTGGGGCTCGGTATCCAATATTAGATCAACTTCCATCTGATCAATTGTTGGATTTTATAGTGTTTCGATGGGGATCATCTCCGTCTTTTCTGGATTGTCGGAACCTTATACCTTGGTCAGATTATATGCCTTCTGACCTTCTATGTGCGGAATATGAGGTATGTTGTAACATTCCAATCCATCCAACAGCTCTTGTAAGCTGCGAGTTGTGGTTTCTTCGACTGGAATACCTTTTGAGCCACCCTTCGGGGGCTATCTGCAAAACTCCGGCGTTGGATCGTCGATCGTTCCTTGCACCATCTGTATACAGTTTCCAGATGCTTGATTTCGTCTTTCATTCCGAGGGGCCATTTTCTTTATCTAACATATCCTCTTCAGGAACGGTACATTCAGCGATGAAGTTGGCTAATGCTTGCCCCCGTACGGACTTCTTTAGGAGGGAATTGAGATTAAACTAGTTCAGCTCAATGTCCCGTTCGAGCAACTGTTCAGAAGCATCAGGTCGCTGCATGTCCTGCCGCAGTGGCTCACAAGCGCATATAATAATCAGATGAACTTGGAAGTAGTAGGGAAGATTTTTCAGAGTAATTAGCGAGTTATAGACGATCCTTTCAATTTTTGGGTAGTTGCGCTCTACCACGGTGACCTTCTTGCTCACATTATAGACTAGTTCCTGGACCTTTTCCTCATTACGTGTAAGTGGTGCCAACTTTCCTGTTAAGTGTCAGACAAATTTAATTCTTTATTGTTCATGGATGTTTATGATCATTGCAATCTGATCAGGGTTGATTTCAATTCCGTGTGAGCTAAATATGAGGCCATGAAGCTTTCCCGATGCAACGCCAAACGAGCAGTTCAAAGGGTGTAGCTTCATTTCAGATGTTGAACATCTCTGTCAGACTTGAAATGTAGTAGGTTGATCGCTTGGACTCCACAATTGTATCATCTATATGGACTTCCGTCGGCCTTTCACTACGGATGTGGACCATACAATTAAGTAAGTGTTGGTATGTTGCCTTGGCATTCTTCTGTTCGAATGGCAACTCCATATAACAGTATAGTTGAAGGTCCATGGTAGAACATGTTTATTCATGATCAGGCACATGCATAAGAATCTAGTTGTAACTTGCGCACATGTCCATATGAGGGAGACGTTCGTGTCCAGTCATTGAATCCACAAGCCGGTTAATTCTGAGTGATGGGAATCTTCCTTTTGGGTGAACATTGTCCAAGTCTGAAAAATCAATGCGTGTGTGCCATTTTCCATTAGCATTCTTGACGAGGATGGGATTTGATATCCAAGCGGGATGTGTGGCATCTCACTTCAAGTCAGATGCTCTCATGCGCCTTATTTGCTTGACAGGAGCACACTTCAGTTTTATACTTGATAAGTGACTCATAATCTATGGTAAAATCCCGCGAGTATCAGCATAGGTCCAAGTGAATACATCCAGGCACGCCTGCAAAAAGCATGTCAGTTCCCTCGTTCGGAAGAGGTCTAAATGAGATCCAATTTCAAGACCTTAGTCAGGTCAGCATCAACAATCGGAACATGCGCAGTTGCGTCATTAGACGTCACCCTTCTACATCTGAATCACCATCCTCTCTGGGTTCTATGTCTTCGGGCAGATCAACGGGTAATTCCTTTTGTGATGCTCCCTTTATTCACAATATCGACACTTCCTTCACACTCCATTTCATCTGGAGGGGAAGTGTCTTTGGGTTTCATGCCATCTGTGTTGTGTAGCATGTTCTAGCCAAATAGTCAGCTTCTCCAATAACTTGGTCACCATAGGCCATTCTCACTCCATTTTCGGTTGGGATATTTAGCAATAGGTAGTAGGGTGCAATGCAGGCTCTGAATTCTATTGGAGCTGGTTGGTCGAGACCTTGATCAGATAATCTTAAATGCAATAGCGTGGCTGGCAAATGAAGTGGAGAGCTAATGGTTGATTCACATTTGCGTTAATCTCAAGCTCTCGTCTCTTGACCAAGGTCACATGGTGACTTATGAGCAATCAAGTTGTTATCACTTGTGCAAAGATCCATATATCTGATCATGGAATGCGGCAGTCCAACTGGTACCTAACTCTGGGCACCAAAGTGTGTTGATGTGACCCTTTTATAATGGAAATCTGTCTTCATTAATGTTGTGGATAATAGTTATGCATTGGAAAGGTCAGCTAAGTTCTCCCAGGTGTAGACCGTAGGATATATGTCTTTCATTACACCATACAAGTGAATTGTAGATTTGTAATAGCCCTTAGTCACTTTCAAGTATCTTGTCATAGCGAGTCATCATTGCTATGATCATCTGAGTCCCCGGAATAGTGCCTGGATGGTTCCATGTTAATGTCATCTGGGACCGCACCCATCAGATAGGTTTAAGTCATGTAAACCAGGTGATTACTATGGAAAACATCAGTTGCATTGGTGAAATCAATAAACCATCAGAACTCTAGAAGAAGAGGCTGCTATGAGACAATCATTATCTAGTATACTATCATATCCAGCATGTCAAATCTTTTCAATAGCTCTTCGTATTGAATAACATCAATAAATAGGTGTTATGCCTCTAGGAAGAATTCCCGTCGTTGCCAATTTGCTGTCGATTTCCTCAGACTATCTACTGAATTTCGGTTGATAAGCCTTAATGATTATTACAGGACAAAAATGTACTCCGAGCCGAAGGCGAGGCCGTCAGCGGGTCCGGGCGCAGCGCCGGTGGGGGTCTCAGGCCTCCACAGTCCCGCACGATTTTTTTGATTTTGGAAGATGGAGCCTTTTCTGAAACGATCTAAAAATATTATTTTTTTTCCAAAAACTATCACTTTTTGGGTCGGTTCGTGACCCTTGTTAGCCATTAGATTTCTGGATTGCGATTCGCTACTGTCCTCTGGTTCATGGTTCGGATCATCAGCTAAATCAGTGTCTTTGGATCGGGTCGCGGATCCTGCTCCAGGTCAGGTTGTGGTTCAGGGGTCCCCTACTGTTCGTGGCTTAGCAAGTCTTTGGATCGCTGGCACCTCTTAGGGTCGTGGATCGTCGTATCATCAGCTGTTCTGTACGGGCTCTACACTGTGGTTCCTGGCCCCAATATACCCAACATCGGATTGGGTCGTGTGTGCATCCTGAGTCCGGGTCGTGGTCTTCTCTTCGCGAGCCATTGAATAGGCCTTCACGACCAGACAACGTTCCATGAGCCCTCATCACGAACCCTGTTCACGAGCCCTGCTCACGATCCCTATTCATGAACCAGTTCACGAACCCTTCGACCTGCTCCTGCGAACCATCTGTTCGCCCTTTATCCACTTGGGAAGTTTGCAATTCCTTACTCTTTTTAGGAGCCGTGGAGTTCTGATTTACTGAAATCAATGAAATCTTCAAAAATGGTAGGAACGCGGATTATCTTCTTCGGACTTAGAGATCCAAATAGTAGAACAACAATCCATTAGGCTGAGAATTAAATTCTCAGTGAAAGCACCAGAATGTTAGACCAAAAAATTGTCCTAACACCCAAATTTTCGTACTTAGAGCATAGGATATGAAGAAATAACTGAAAAATACGAGAAAAAGCAAGATAATAGGATTTTTATAGTGGTTCGGCATTAACGAGCCTACGTCCACTTTATATTTCCTCATTTCATTCACATATTACAATTACAATAAAGATTATCACTCAATCATTCGAATTCAATGAATAACTCTCTCTGAATTCATTGATTTTATTGAGGAAGATTGTGGTAATTCATAAGGAAGTGTTAGTCATGGCAGCCATGGATGTTGAGATGCCAAAAGTCCCCTGAAAATGCCCTCTTGAGGTGTATTTATAGTTGTAGGAGAGCTCATATGGTTATGGGATCGTGCTAGGACACATGGCACCTGATCCGGGAAAGTAGGAACGATCATAGCCTTGAGAATAGGTCAAAATGTGCAGTGTAGTAGTGGGTCATGGTCGCAGTTCGTGGTCACAGTTCGCGAACTAGATTGGTCAGCATGTATGGTCACGATCCTGATTGGTCATCATGTATGGTCACGATCTGACCCCGGGGGTAGCCACGATCCGATCTCAGGGGATGGTCACGATCCGGCCCCATGGGGTGGTCACAATCCGACCCCAGGGGGTGGTCACGATCCGATCTTCAAAAATGCCCGAATGTAGGGTTTTCCATATTTCTGCATGCATTCACGGAAATGGACATAACTTTCAAACTGTAAGGCCGATTGAACAAAAGAAAGCTTTACTTGAAGCTAATTCAAAGGGCTACAAGTATTTTATGTGAAAATATCCAAATGAGATCGTTTGATACGGGTTTCGGGCCAGTTTATACTGATGTTGTGATTTTGACCAAACTACCCTGTGTCTTCTGACGATGCTTCCAATGCCGGAGAGTGTTGTTATCCGGAGATTCCATATGTGACAGCATTTACCCAGAAGTATGTCAACATGATCTTTGCTTTTGGTAGCCTGGTCACAAAGCAGGCTAACATTATACAACACCTTGCATGTGTTCATGAGAAAGCATTAGAAAATCTGAGGACAATGTATGCTAATGGTTGATGGTTGAGTAGATGGATGTAGATAATGATTGATAACATTCATCTAGCCTTGGAGATTTCGGGGATGAAATTCTTTAAGCAAGGGAGAATGTAACGCCCTAAATTTTAATAAACAATAAATAAATAGAAATTAAATGGAAAACAAAATTAATTAAAAATATATTCATAATTGGGTAAAAGGGATTTCATTGTTGCATCCATCATGAAATTCTGGTTCGAATAGACTTTTAATTTGCGTTAAATGGACGAAAATGAACAAGATATGATCAATTGAAGTTTGAAATTTAAACTATAAGTTAAAGAAAAAATCAATAGTGTAATTGGGTGACCCAGCCCATGATTTGGTCGACTCCTGTGTCGACCCAGGACCCATGTTGGTCAACCCCTATGTCGACCAATATAGGGGGTGGGTCGACCCAGTAAGAGCCATGCACGATTTCATGCCTAGCATGATGTCAAGCCTGCTGAAACCTTCTGTAGATTACTTCTTTAAAGTGTTTTTGAATACTAAGATTGCATACCTAAGATCCTAGGACTTAGACTATCTTTCTACACCTATAAACTGGCAGGTACTCTTCACTTTCCCCCAACACTTCTTCTTCTTCATTCTCTTATCCTCCACTCCAACTATGTTTCAAAATTGAAATAAAATTGGGAATACGTCTGAATACTGTCAAATTGTAGATCTGAAGGATTCTTCTTCTTCCAAAGCCATTTCTGGATTAGCAATCTTTTCTCTATGGGTTTTATGTGATTTTCAGACCAGCTATTTACATAAGAAAGATTTGATAATAAAGTAGTTTGGATCTGTTAGTTTTACATTTATAAAAATTATAAGTCTATTCCTACAAGTTATTATACAATCTATTTGCTATCTATTGTATATACCTTTTCAGTTATTTATTCATTGCAAGCAATGCTTCTTTTTTATCCCATATTCTATTATGATTATATTTACAACCTTGCAATGACTATTTATTTATTTCCGAGTTAGGCCTTACGAGTAGTCTAGACCAAAATATCCCTTTTTATTTATTTTTGTGCGGAGCTTAGGCCTTTATCTAGAAATTGCGAAAAAATTGGGTTAATATTGGAAGTATGTCAAAAAGGGATTTTAGTCATGTTCGAAATTGACTAATATTATATTCAAATTATGGACTCTAAGTTGGGATAACTTCTGATTAAGGAACATTCAAACTTATGTATTGGAATAAGTTATACTTAATTGTACATTAAGTAACATGTAATTAGAAAACATTTACACTAGAATAAATTTCACTCAATTGGAAATTACGTAACATGTAATTAGAAAACATGTAAGTTGGGATGGATTGTACTTAACTAGGCATTAAGTAACGAAGGGAAAGGTTGTATAAAAAGATTACATTGATTAGAAATGTTAATTACAACCTAGGAATATAAAATGTGTTTATATTTGGATTATTAAAAAAATTAAACATGTTAAGTTAAAATTATGAGATTAGTCATCTAAGATAGAGGGAGTCCGTTCCAATTGGGGATATAAGGGGCTCGCGGAAATCCTAGTTATAACTAGGAGCCAAGTCTATGGGTGACTTGTGTCAAATACATTTTTGGTTGGGAACCCGTATCACTTGATAATCGCGAAGTCTCACACTAGGTAAAGGCTAGGGCACGCTTTACTGAACTGGATAATAAGTGGTTCTAACGAGATAGGTACGAGCGTATTCTGGCGGAATGATGAGCGTGCATCATTACGAAAGGTGAAGACAAGACATTGGAATGCCTGTGATTAACGGCTGTGTCCTTTTAGTTGATGGGTTCGGGATTGACAACCCCGAATTCCATAGCTGGCACAAGTTATTCACACTTAGTAAAATAGTCGATCAACAAGTTAAAATTAAGTAAAGCCTAATTATGATATTTTGATAGTTGGTGCAACAAGTTTCGGATTTTAATGAGAAGCCTATCTTTAATAGTGTTTACCTTTTTTGCTATTTCACTTATGCTCTTATATCCATTAATCTTAGAACTATTTTTCTGTATAATGTTCCTTATCTTATGCTCATGCTAGAAATTATTAGAACTCACCAAACATATGTCCGACCTTGTTTGTTTTCTCCTTCTCTCTTCCTTTCACCTTAGGTACATAGGGTGGAGGGTCTCAGCAGTGACTCTTGACTATCTGGATCAGCTCAGATTCAGATTCTTTACTTCTTCATGTATTGGTTTAGTTCTTGTCTTTTAATCATTGTATTGACTTACTAGAGGGATAGCTTTTGTATACTCTAGTATTTTCCATGAGATAGTATGTAAGTTTTATGATGATGATTATGTTTATTTTGAAATGTAATAAATGTTGTGACTTGGTTTTCTTATTTTAATAAATGAATTAAAAGTTTCCGTTGTGTTTTACATTTCTGTCTTATAAATTTTTTGTCTTTGTGTTGTTACTTTATACCTATGTGCTTCACCAAATTTAAAGCATCCTCATATGGCTGACGTTAAGGGATGTGGATGTGTCACATGCATCAAAAATCTTGTTTATAATTAAGTTTTATATTAGAGATTTTGAGTGTTAAAACTTAACTAAGTTTTATAATTAAGTTTATGAAGTTATAAAACCAAGTATTATAGATGAATGAGATTTAAGTAATAATAAATTGTTTTAAATAGGTTTAACAAATAGTGTTGAACTTGTAAAAAGATGAAGAATGGATATTGGGTTTTAAATAAAAATTTATGGAAAGTTAGTTATCCATAAAGAGATTATAACGATTTAATCTGATTTGTAAACAAGTTATGAAAGATTTGATTCATAATCAAATGAGTCTTGATCAGATTTAAAGTTTTATAAAGATATAAAAATGGAGCTTTATGATGAGATATTAAATGAGTTTTTATAAAGGAAATCATATATAATGGCTCAGTAAGAAATTCGATGCTCGAATTTCAACAATAATCCATGATCTCGTATTACTTGTCAAAACCCAAGTATCGAAAACACCAGATGGTTGATAGAAAGAAATTAGAGGGTGAGAAAAGAAAGAATTACTAGAAAAAAGAAAAGAATAACAACATAGAATCAGAGCCTCACATAGTAGCGGAATAAAATATAATATAGAAATAATTTTTTATAAAGAACTTATATAAATACTTACATTCATTAGCGTACAACAGACAATCTGGACAATTATAATAATCTGCCCTTAAATACAATACACAGCGGAAATAAATACTAATACATTTGAACTCCTCCAAAATGTCTTCTGATGTTTGTAGCATCCTAATTTGAACCATAAAGCTCGGTCTGAACCGAGCATTGCAAACAACATGGACCAGTGTGGTGAATCAGTGTGAGAAAACTCACTAAGTTTGTAGCATCCAACTGATTTAAAATTTGAAATACTTTTGAAAGAAAAGGATAATCGCAGGACCAATCCTCAAATTCTTTATTGGATTGTGATAACCCAATGAGTTACAATAACCCAAAACATTTTATGTAATGACCTAAAATTTTGAAACCAATTTAATTTTGATTTTTAATTAATTTTACAAGGATTTACAGTCGATTTTAAAAATTCGATGATTTAACATTAATTTGATAGCTTAAAAAGAAACATTTTTCTAACAATCTCTGAATTCTGTGAAACCAAATTTATCGGATTCAAAACATAGAAAAATGGTAAGGTTCCAAATTTCATAATTTTTGGACTTAATATGTGAGCGTGCGAAAAATAAATGCGTACCGGTCAACTAGTCAAAATTAAGTGAAAATGCAATAAAAAAATAAAACGGATGGTCAAACAAACTCCAAATTTGACAAGGCGTGTTCCATTGGATCGGAACTTTGATTTATATTAGTGTTCAAAATTTCGTGTTAAACGGAATTATCGTGTGATCACAGGAGCGATAAACGTATGGTAGAACAAAATCACTTTCATCTCTATACACGAGCCTTTAAGGCAACAAGCACCAAATGATGTGTCAACTATACATGCCTCTTTAGTCTGATTTTTCTCTCTCTTCCATTACATGACAACAAACCAATCCATGTTTATCCCTTTTCTATAAAACCTCATTTCTTCTTTTTTCTCACTTTTCACTTCCTTTCTTCTTAAACTTCTCCTCCTTCCAAGCCTTCGCCCATGGCCGCACCCCCTCTCCTTCACCTGACCTGAGCCGCCACCTCCCTGACCTCCTCCCTACCTGAAGCAACGCCTCCAGTCCCCTTCCCTCACCGTGGCCTCCCCCTCTCAAACACCCAAAAATCCCTTTAAAATCTCTAAATTTGCAAATATACCCAAGTTAAAACCCAAAGCACCATCCTTTCCACCCCTAAACCCCATGCCCATCCCCTATAACCAACACCTCACCCTACACAGCCAAAAAACATAGACCCCACCCCTTGCCCGAACCTCTACAAGTCCCATACCCCCACCTGTTTGTCCCGTATGCCCAAATTTGTGTTCATTAGTGCGTCTGCCTGGTTTAGGTAACACCGTAGCCTCAAAACCCAGTCCTTTAAGCTTCTTGAAATATTTGTATACACCAAAACAGTGTTGTAGCCATGTGAGGTATCCTATCCGCGTGAAAGATTGACGAAGTGGAACCCACAGTGAGAAACCGAAACTAAAAAGGACCAGTTTTAATTAACTGTTTAATTGTTAATTAGTTTGAACTGTATTATAGTTATTGGTTGATAGCAGTTTATTATGATATTAAATAGTGTTTAATATGATAAATATATCATTTTTTACTTGATATATGTGTGATTTCTTGGGAATGTGACAGTTGAATATAAGCAGTGTTGACTTGGATTTGTTTTGAACCTTAAATGGTCTTGGGATAGTAATTCACAGGGGTGGACATACACCGCACAACAATGCGGAAAATACCCAGATCGGACCACAAAAAGGGTATGGAAAACCACAACAGATTCTCTCTCTAAAGAAAACAGCCCAAACCGAACCGACTCGCAACGATATGGTTTAGTTGCGGTTTGAACTGTTACCATACCATATTAAACCGAACCGAACCGCATAACTACTCCGGTAATATTATGATAAAAAAATTAACAAATTCCTATCTAACTTTTTATTTTAACAATATATATTCTATTTTCAATGTATGTCATAGTTATACCAATTCAGGATAACTCCATGTGTTTTAACCTTCAGGCGACACAACGTAACAAAATCTTAAATTGATTGTTGACGAAGTAATTCTCTTGTTTCAAATTTAATATGGTTCAAACCGGACTGAACCAAAACCGAACCTTATTACATCGAAATCGAACCGAAACCGAACCATTTGAACGGTTAGTATAATGGTTTGAATTTTTGAAAAACTGTTTGATACGGTGTGAAAGCGGATTGAGCTCCAAAATGCACTTACCAAACTGCGCCGACCCCTAGTAATTCACAGTCTACTGGCTATTGAATGTATAGAACCTTTTTGGGTCTTGGTATGATAATTGAATGACATGCATATCCTATTGTTTGAATTTGCGGTTAATCTGTTGATTAACGAAACCCATATAAGCATTACTGATTTAAAGCTTACACGGCAAATTCCACTTTGTATGTGGATTAGATGTTGTCTGGTGGTTGATTTAGTGTTATATATAATACACTGTGAAATGACCAATAGTTGATATTATTGGTTCATTGGTTAAGTCTCCATCAAATAAAATATATTTTAATGAATATTTTGTTAATAGATTTTAATAATAAAATAATATTATAATATCCATTTATTGGAAATGTTAGAAATTAAAGTTGAAAATGGAAATATAATTTCTAGAAGTGATTATATAGTTAACATGCTATCTTACAAGCGACTAGATTCGATATTTAATTATAATCGAAGGTTGGCTTGAATAGAACTCGTCGCACAGTGATAGTTCGCGAATGTTGACCGTTAACTTCAAACTGATCTACCGGGAGATCCGACCGTTGGATTCTCCCAAAATTGAAAATTTGGGTCCGAAATGAAAGAACTTCCAAATGATAAGTAGAGTGTAAAGATCCAACGGTCAGACTTTGAGATAAATCTAAATCAAATTTGAATAAAAACAGCGCCATGACCCGCAATGACCTGTAATTAGAATTTTTGAAAATGGACTATTTTTTATAAATAAAAATAGGGAAAAATTATGTTAAATCATAATAAATGATTTTAAAGAGTTATGAACCAAATATACATGGGTTCTGACATTTATTGTTGTCGACTGATTGTTTGGATTGTGCTCAACCAATTTATGAGCAAATATGCTTTTATATTTAACATTCGGTTAGGTAGAAATATTTGTATGTTAACGCCTTGTGATTTATTTCATGATTTTACTATGAGGTGTTTAGCGGTATCGTTGGGTTCATTTCAATTTAATGAATGGTTTTGAAATGAGATTTTGATAAGAGAAAGGAAATGTTATTCCCGATTTTGGACAGGGAATGTTTTATAGAAATGTTTTATAAAACAGAAAGGATTGGGAGGACTAAACTCGATAATTTTGAATTGATTTGGATGTGGAGATTATCATACATTTGATTTATTTGTGATTATTAGTGTTAATGATTTTTCCTAGTCGAGATATAAAATGATTTAGTATGTGGCTAATGATTCGTGTAACCCACAACTAAAAGTATTGGTGGAAGGATCTTAACGTTAATTGATTAGTCAGTTTAGTCTGGCCTCGTTAGTTGGAGATACACCTATATATCTAGAGAACGATGGTATGTGCCGTTTGCTATGTTGATGGGACAAAACTCCCGATATTTGGTTCCATACGTTTTGTTATGCATTGACTGTGATATTTTGGAATTTAAATTTCCAAGTGATTTGGTTTGAGATCCCGAAGTGAAAGATAATCTGATTTGAAAGCTAGATATGTATTTCAAATGGTTTGGAATAAGAAATCGGGAATAAAGTCGAAAAAAATAACTTCTGTAAGTTAATTAGATTTTGAAAATGTAAGGTAATGTTTGGTTTAAAATATATTTTGAGTTTTGGGTTTTCAACATTGATAATAAAACATAAGAAAAGTTAAGGGATGATGGAGGGAATGAAAGGGTGATGGATGGGACCACATAAAGGAATGAGAAACGACGAAATGATACTATCTCTTTTTCTTATGTTAATTCTCAAAATAGGGAAAACAAATAAATGTTGTTTTCTATTTTGTATGTCAACTTAGTTTTCTAAAACGATCGTTTTTGATGTTATACAAGTATCATTTGTATTTTATTATAGGCAAAAATTAAAAATTAAAAAGCATAAACCAAACACTGCCTAAGTTTAAGAATAAAGCTTAAATGGGTAGTTTGTAGAATTGCATATTGTTTATGGCATCGTAGGTTCCATAAGTCTATTTTTGGTAGTTGTTTATGCACTGGCATTCGTGTGGAGTAAACCTGTTTTGCGTTATAGGGTGTGGTTCCATGATACCCCTTACTTTAAAATAAGTTAAGATAAATGTAGGGTTTCTCGCACCAGTCCAATGACTGACTCGTAATTTGTTTTTCCCTTGCAAACTCGGGTGCACATTATTTGCACACAGGCAACCAAGTAGTTTGTTTTGTAGATACTTTGAGAAGGATTATGGATTGAAGATTAAAGCCATGTTGAGAGCATTTGATCGTTTTCCGCTGAATGTAATGTTGTTTTCCGCTGCATATTGTATTGTAATTTATAATTTGCTATGTACTACGATATTTTGTACTCTGTTGTAACATTGTAATGATGTTAATGAAAAGTTATTTTGTGTTTCTTCTTATGTGTTGTATTCCCAAAGTTAATGTCCTGAGGGTTTCTTCCAGTTCGGGTCGGACTTGTGTGGTTTACGGTCGGTTTGAAAGACGGGAATTTTCAGGCCATTACAGTTGGTATCAGAGCTTTGGTTAATTCAAAAGCTTTAGTGTACAACTCGTTAGAACAGAATGAAATAACTCATCATAAATAGTATTAGTAACATCCTATAAGAATAGCTCATTAGAGATAGGATCAATAATATCCTAGGATGAGTGACTCTCAAGAAATGAGGTTAGTATGAATTAAGAGTATTACGTCTTCCTTCTGTTACTACTAGAATTCAATACCAAAAGTAAGTCAAGGTGAAGGGGTATTGAGCGAAGTTGATACCAATAGCAGAGGCTGGTTGTTGAAAACTAACTGACCAAAAGACAAGCCAAAAACTGAAAGCGATAAACATAGATATAGCTCTGGAAGCCTGCCATACAAAATCGGAAGCAGATAAGAAAGGATTGACCGTAAGCATATGACCTGAAACATGGAACCAAAAGCAAGGACATCGCTAGCAAAAAATATAGGCAACAAGACATGATGTGGACAACAAATCAAGGATGAAGGAGGCATGCTATTAGCACCAACATGTCCAGTATAGTTAGCTTGGTGCTGATACTTCAAAGAGGGATGACTAATTTGGTTTTGGTACCCATGGAGAAGAAGCAGAGACCCAGGGTTGATACGAAGAAAGTACGGACAAAGCCATTAGAGCTATACAAAAAGCAACAGTATAATAAAGACTGAAAGCACTAACCCGATAATGTAATATAACGCCCGTGAAGGAGAAGTGAGGCCAATAGCATAAGAACAAACACATTGTTATCGAATCAAAGAATTTGTGAAAGATAAAGTCAAGCACTAGAGTGTGACAACGAAACTAGATGAAAGCCACTGAAAGTGCTATCGCTACCAACAGACTTGGTAGTGATCCCAGAAGAAACGTTAAATATTACAAGAAAGGAAGCAGTGAAGCATATCCTAAAGACATCCCAGCAGTGGATTGTCATTCTTGCAATAAAAGCATCATGACAAAGAGAATCCAGAAGCAGAAGCGGTACTGAAATCAAAGAGATCGACACCCGAAAGCCGATATTGTAAGCCGCTGAAGTGGATCAGCACTGATAGCATAAATCGAAAGCGGGTTTCTCGCGGAGGCATCATGAAAAGGGTCCCAAATTGTCTATAAATAAGACCGAGGGGTAACATTTTGGGGATCTTTTTCTCATTTGACAATTATGTATCCTATTCTGAGAGCACAAACCCTAATTTCTAAATCAAATTGGGGATTTCCACAACTATTGTAATTCATTCGAAATTAATATAGAAAGGGGGAAATTGAGACTTAAACTTTTCTCGATTCAATAATCATGTTGTGTATATATTGATCGAACATGGATTTTCTCATTATTCTCTTTTTGTAGAAGAATTGGGAGAAAAAGTGTTCAAATAGGGGAAATCATTGAGTAAAATTGATGGGTGCTTCTCTACAACTAACCTGCACGACCCAAGTCTTCCACCTCAAACCTAGTGTAACACAACATGCTCAATAGCTTATTATAACCTTATGACGAGATTACTGACACAACCATGGCCTACTCGTAGGTTGGATTGATATGGAAGTATCATTTTAATCAATAATGGTTGTAACATGTTATTTACCCAGCCGTTGTAATGCACTAGCCTATTTCTTCTTAACACAATAATTACTGTTTTATCTTGAACCTAATGGAAGTTATTGTAATGAGGTTATCAACCTTATTTCGACATTAAATGTTGTTATTTCAAGGTAATCGTTGGTCTTTAAGCCTCATAAGCGTGATACTCACCACTTGAAGGAAGAGTAACTAATCTTCGGACTTAAGGCCTTGATATTTAGGAAACGACAAAACAAGTTGAGATTCTTGGGGATGAATTACCTTTTAGGCTTCCTTTAGAAAGATCACCCACTTTATTTCATTGCAATCACATTGTTAAATGTTAGAATGGGTGTTTATGATTTTTACTGTTAACATTTTGGTGCTAGGAGGGCCTGAACCTCTTTCTTCCTTTATTCAATTATAGGCTAATTTGGTGAACTTGTCGCTTGATGGTAGGAAAAGATGAAATCGAAAAGATTGGAAGAACTCAAGAAAGAATCGGTTCTGGAAGTCACCCTTGAGGAAAACATAACTTCGACATTCGAATTAAAGGCTACTGAAGTAGGTGGAACCTCTAATCCAGTACAACCTCCAAATCTGATGTTGTATAAGAGAATACCATCAAGTTAAAGGCTCTAGAGGAAAAAAATCCTTAAAATGCAAACTCGTTTGGATGCTGTTTAGACAGTAAAGTCTTATAGGATCGACATGCCAAGTCGGAAGGAACAAATTGAATCTCTAAGAAGAAATGCCCCCAAAACCAATGGTCTAACGGAAAGGAGAAAGTCAAAGCCACTTCCTCAAAAAAGAAGAGACTCAATGCGTCAGAAATTGACCATCAAGGGAATCAACACCACTAGGAACAGTCCGGTTGCTCTATAACCAAAGGGTACGATCCCTAGAGGTCAAACTATGATAATACAGAAGCTTATCTTAAAGACATAACTAAGAAAGCTGTTAAGGATTTTCTTGGAAGTAAAGGAAAAAGAACGTTGGATAGAAGGATCAATGACAACGAAAGCGTGGCTCCCTTCACCAATGCAATTATGAATATTATAAAACTAGAGTGAAGTACCCAACCATGAAATACCTTGGAATCACTGATCTGGATGACCATTTAATGGCTTTTGATGGCCAAATGAACATTTATAATGCTTCGGGAGCTGTTCGATGTTGAATCTTCCCAGTGACACTCAAAGGTGCAGCTTCTAAATGGTATCGTCAATACCAGGACAAAACCATGTCCTCGTGGAAGCAATTCTCTTATGAATTCTCTACACAGTTAAGTATCTGCAAGGACCCAACATTAGACTATACCATCATCGCCAACATATAGCAAAGACAGAAGGAGTCCTTGGGAGATTATTCAAAGAGGTTCAATATGGAAGCTTTAAAGGCCAAAGACATGAATGATAGAGACAAGCTTATTGTCGTCCACTCAGGGATTATTGAGAACACTCTTTTCTGGAAGGAATTGTATATTTATGGATGTAAAGACCTGCAAGATTTCCACTTTCAGGCTGACAAGTTCATTCGCATGGAAGAGTTCTACTACACAAATAAGAAGTTTGTTCCCCGAGGGGAAGGGATGAAACTAGGCTTCAACCGAAGGCCTCAAGATGGATGGTTTGGATTTGATGGAAACCTAAAGAAATCAAGGTGGGATGAATCTAACTCTAACTTAGTAGCCTTGACTAAGCCTATTTCCTTTGTACATGTTGTGGCTAGAGAGAAAGTCAACAACTTCTATGTGTTTTTTAGCCAAGAACTTCCCAGAACCATATAGTGGAGAAAATATTGCGAAAACCACAAGAAAAACGGACACAAGAATGACGAATGCAAGGTATTGGATAGCATAATTCAGAAGCTCATTCGTGAAGGGCACTTGAAAGAATTTGTCCTGAGCAAGCAACCAGTAGCTCAGCATATTAACGAGCATGAAAAGGCTTTAGCTAACTTGGTGGAAGCTCCAATTGAGGAGGATAAACTAGATTTGGGCACTACAATAAACCAAATTTATGTGATTCATGGTGGACTGCACCCACGAAGGAATTCTCTTTTCAAGAGAAACCACTATTGAAGAATGCTAACTATAACATCTAGATGCATACCCTTGTGGTTTCCCCAAATGAGATGCAAAAGGGGGTTTGTCATCCACACAATGACCCTCTTATGATAACTACACAAATTGGACTTTCTATAGTTGCCAAAATCCTTGTTGATACTAGAAGTGCAGTGAGTGTGATCTTTAAGCATACTTTTGATCGGATGGGGATCTCTAAGCACAAGCTGAAACAAAGAAATGAACATATCTTCGGCTTCAACAACAAAGGATCCTCCCCAATTGAGCAAATTAAGTTTCTAGTTCAAGTTGGATTATCTTCTCTTTGCAGAACTTTTGAGACACTCTTTGTCGTTATTGACTAGGCTTTCTACTACAATGCTTTCTTTAGACAACCTGATCTGGATGAAATGGATGCTTTTGTCTCATCCAAATATTTGATGATGAAATTTCTAACTAAGCAAGGCGGAGGCACGATCAGGGGGGGGAGAAGTTTAGTTCTCGTGAATTGTATTTCACAACCGTTAACCAATACAAAAGGGAGTATTTTGCTTATTTCAATTCTTCCACAGTTTTTCAACCTTTGGATGATGGATTCTTACATCCAACATTCGAAGCTAAAATAAGAATCAATAAAACTAACAATTATATGAACAGTAGGTATACTTCTTTGAGGATAAAAAGAAAGAGTGTTGATGAAGTAAACATAGCAGAAGAAGAGATTGTCACAGAATTAGATTCCCAAGGGGATACAGAAAGAATCAAACAATTAGAAGACTTGGAGGAAATAAGAGTTGATTCAATTGATGAAACTAAATCCATCAAAGTAGGGAAGAGGTTAGAAGAACCATTTAGAAGCAACTGATTCAATTCCTATAACATAATAAGGATATGTTCTCTTGGACCCACTAAGACATGGTAGGAATTAACCCTTAGTCATGAGCCATGCCCTAAACATCAATCCGTCTATAACCCCTATCCGACAAAAGAAAAGGCAATACAATAGAGATAGGTCAGAAACCTTAAAAGAAGAGGCCAAGAAGTTGCATACAAATAAATTTATTCGAGAAGTCTTTTACCCCAAGTGGTTGGCTAATCCAGTGTTGTTGAAGAAATCTAATGGGAAATGGAGGACTTGCATTAACTATATGAATCTAAACAAAGCTTTCCCAAAAGATTGTTATCCCTTTCCCCGATAGATCAATTGGTGGATGCAACTAGCGGGCATAAGTTGCTATCTCTTATGGATGCCTACTCAGGGTACAACCAGGTCCCTATGCACAAACCCGACGAGGAACATACTAGCTTCATTACCGATTAAGGAATCTTTTGTTACGAGGTAATGCCCTTTGGGATAGAGAACGTTGGCACAACATATCAAAGGCTGGTTAACAGGATGCTTCAGGATCAAATAGGACAAAACATGGAGGAAATCTACCGAGGCAGAGTCATCTGAAGGATTTGGAAGAGAAGTTCAATATCCTAAGAGAATACGAAATGAAACTAAATCCATAAAAGTGTTCCTTTGGAGTTCAATCTAGAAAGATCCTAGGATATGTTGTCAACAAACATGGGATTGAAGCTAGTCCCAAACAAATTAAAACCATAAAAGATATGGAAGAGCCTAAGACAATCAAAGAGGAATGAGTTTAAACGAAAAGTTAGCAGCACTGAGTTGGTTCATCTCCAAAGCGACTGATAAGTGTGTACATTTCTTTGATGTGATAAAGAAAAAGAAGAACTTTTAATGGAATGAGGAATGCAGCAAGGCTTTTCATGAGTCAATTGATTTTATTGGAAAGCCTTCAATTTTATCTAGTGCCGAAAGAGGGGAGGATCTATACTTTTACATGATGTCTCAGAATATGCAGTCAGCTCGATTCATATCAGAGAAGATAATGGAATGCAATTCCCAATTTATTATGTTAGCAGAAGGCTAAAAGATGCAGAAACCCGATACCCTATGGTGGAAATATTAGCTTATTGCCTAATACGTACACCACATAAACTTAGAGATTACTTTCAGGCACATCCCATCAACGTTTTAACTAGCTTCCCACTCAAGCAAATTTTCAGTAAGCCAAAAATCTCAAGGAGGGTAGTGAAATAGGGAATTGAACTTAGCCAATACAAACAGAATTCCAGCCTCGCCTAGCTATTAAAGGGCAAGCTCTTGTAGATTTTGTGAATGAGTGTACAAGACTCATTACAAAGCAATCCAAAAAGGAATATGATCTAAAGGAAAAATGGCAGTAATTTGTGGATGGACCCTCAAACGAACAAGGAGCAGAGGAAAGATATATAATAATCACCCCCAACGGACATCGTTTGCATTACACAATGAAGTTGGGTTTTTTTCGCAACAACAATTAGCATAATATGAATCAGTGGTAGCAGGGTTGAGTTTAACAAACCTAGTTAAGCAAACCTACCAAACCTAGGATGCACGGTAGTGCCATATGTAAAGAAAATACTAAAGATGCTCACCCAGTTTGTGACGGCAAGGAATTTCGCTCCGTCCGAACCAGTCGCTAAACCGACCCAAACCGTTCGAAACGCCCTATCGTTTTGAGAACAGGACAAAATAGAACACAAACAGAAGAACATTTCACTGCTTATTACAACAATGCATCAGATTACAAGAATATACAGAGTATAAACGAATATTACACAGAAATATCAGAGATTTAAATTACATTTAAATACATCGCAGCGGAAAATAATACAATACACAACTAGAAGTAGATATACGGATACAAAGCTTTCCGGATATCGTTCCAGCTGTAAACCAGGATCCTGTGAATATGAATCTGCAAAACCAAAACTACTAGCTGCCCGCGTCAAAATAGGGGCACCCAGAGTTTAGGTTAAAACAATAAACTCCAGGTCAGTCATGTGACTGGTGTGAGAACTAAAACAGTTATTAATCTTTATTTTTAAAGTTAGGTAAATCAAGGGACCATGCCGTATAACACGGAACGGGTTTCCTCCCAAGAATACCAGTGCATAAAACAAACAGCGCAATGCTAAATAAAGAAAAATGAAGCTGTTATAAGACCCAGGTCCCATCACACAATGCAACGCAGCCGAGGATAGGGTTTTCCCTTATAACAGCCAAAGAATGCTTGATACGTTTAAAACAAATCATTTGATACTATTATAAGTGTATAGTGTATAAAACAACTTCAAATCATAAGTATCAATCATAGGCGGCATGGGTACCATACATCATGTCGCCATATATAGGTTTACAAATAAAACCGCAAATGTCACGTATTTGGAAATTGGATTTCCATCTATGAACCGAGGCAAAAGATAGTCCTCAACCGATTCGTGACTCTCTAGCCCGAGCCACAGGTCAGAGCTCGAGTGACCTTGGAGCGACAGGGCCGGTCCACCGATGTGGATTAAACTTAAACCCTGAACATGCGTTCCCCCGCCCTATGGGGCGTAAACGAGCCAACTAAATGACTCCATCGGTTCGAGAACGACCGATCAATCCGAGGCGCCTCGCAACAGCAACAACCACATAAGTCAAACTCGTCAGGGCGTGTAAAACCACTGACGCCACTTCTAACTAGAAAGAAACGCATGCCCTCCCTGAGGTCCGTCTCCCGTTTTTGGTTCATACCGGGTGTGAAACTCGCGAAGCAAACGTTACACAAAGCTACGCCACAAAGGTCGTGCTTTGATCATCACCACAAGACTTCGCTTTTCAACAGAAGCCTCGATCAATTGCCACTTAGGCATGCCACACAGGCAATTCACTCCATGCGTTTGATATCCATCGATATATAACCCCTGAGCTCGTACGTCTCAGAGAAGGGCGTTAAGCAAGAGAATAAATTCTCCGCCGCCAAACAGATATATATTTAATAGAGATCAACCACACGGACTAAAATCCAATGTCAGACACACAGTCCATTTACAAGTCCGTTCTGGGTCTGAACGAAACCGGAGGCACCTAGTACCCCGCATATCCATCGATCTCCAAGTACGTCTGGACGATCACTAACTGTTTCCATCTTCTTGGGTGTACAGCCCAATCAAGATCATCAGTAATTACCCAAACGACGTGAAGACTTCCGGTCTTCGACCATCATCTTCATCTTCGACTTATCGTCGTATCAGTTATTCAGAATGGGATAAACCCGGTCTTTCCGAATAACTCGCGTATATTTTAAATAAGTGTTACACAAACACAACATACGCCTCATTCCAATTCATCAGTCACTAACCGTAAATTAATCAAGAGAATAATTTCCCAAATATTAACCCCGAAGGCCGAAACCAACATCAGATCAATATCCAGAAAACCATTCTGCTTGGCTAACCGACAGTTAATTCCTAAATTTCACATTCATAGGGAAAGGTTCCCATTAATTTTATCAAAGATAAATTCTTTAATTTATTCTTCAACCTACTTTTGAATATCAATTCAAACTAGTCGGGATTAACGAACTTTACCGAAGTAATCATTTGTTTTAATTCCCCAATCCCAACCTATTCATCCCATGAAGTAAAACTGGTTATACTTCATATCTAACACCACGGTGTTATCGGTAAATTCAATTACCATTTCACGTTCAAATCTAATTAAAGATTTAACTATCGCCTGGAGCAAAACTGGTGATACTCCATTTCGATTATTTCAATCTAATTAAAGATTCATTAAAACTCCACTTAGTTTTAATCTGTGACTGGGTTAAAGAATCCGTGTCATTTAAAAACACAGTTCACAATAAACCCAAAATCACCTTCATTAATTATCGGGTTAAAGAACAAGTGTTATTTAAAACACTGTTCACGATAAACCCAAAAATCATTCCCAATTCAATTCCAATTAAATATCATTTTTAATTGGTACACTTCATTAAATCTAAATAAAAAGATTTAATCTTTTCTCAACTGGGTTCAAAAACAGTGTTAGTGAAGACACCATTCACGACAAACCCAAATCACATTTGATATTCAATATAAGGCTCTGAATAGAAAATATATCGGCTTATATTCAATATCAAATTCTACGATTAACAAATGTCGTATTGAAAATAACGATATAAATATATATCTTTCAAATTTCCATAACAACATCTGTATAATCACGAATTCTAACATCGAAATATTCCGAAGGCAATTTCGATTCAAATCCACTCCAATGCAATCATTGGAAATTTTGGTTATTTTCAAAACCCTTTTCAAATTCAATTTATTTATTTAAAAATAAATAGAATTATATTTCTAGTTCAAAACTAGTTCAATTCGATAAAAATCTATTTTTATCTTTTCAAATATGGAGTTTTTCATCCCAATTCTTCCCAAATCATTTCTTATGATTTTACACAAATTATTACTATTTTTAATAATTTTATCAAGGCCCGTACGGTCGATTTCCAACAATGGCCATCGAACTGCACTTACAACGACCTTTTTCGAATTTGATTTGGACGTATCTCCAAATCCAACCGTTAGATTTCTAACTTCTAATATCCGTTAGAAAGCTCTTTTCGATACGAACCCAACGGTTCCGGTTTTAGGAGAATCCGACGGTCGGATCTCCCGTAATGCCCGTTTGAAATAAATGGTCGAAATTCGCGAACTGCCGCGGCGCGTTCTATTCAGGCCATTATATTATATATAATATATATATAATATATATATCGTCGATTTCTATTTAAAACGAATTATATAAATAGTTTTGAATTCGTTTCAAAAACATTTTCAACTTCCATTTCAATTCAAATCAAAATTGAATTCTTCTTTATAAATTCGTTTTAAAATCCATTTCTATTCAATTCAAATTTCAATTCAATTTGAATTTATTTCAATTCAATTTGAATTCGTTTTCAATTCAATTCAATTCGAAATCATTTTCAATTCATTTCGAAATCGTTTTCAATTCAATTAATTTCGAAATCGTTTTCAATTCAATTCATTTCGAAATCGGTTTCAATTCAATTCATTTCGAAATCGTTTTCAATTCAATTCGAAATCGTTTTCAATTCAATTCATTTCGAAATCGTTTTCAATTCAATTCGTTTCGAAATCGTTTAAAATCGATATAAATATCGTTCACGTCAAAATGGCGTCAATCTAATCAACACGGCTTCATAAATTTCTATTTTCAAATATTCTATTTCAAATATTTCTATTTCAAATATTTCTATTTCTAAACTGGAATGAGGCCCAATCAATTACCATATAAAATTAATTATATGGATTTTCATACAACACATGTATATAATAGCATTGAAAAATAATCAACCATCAACCAAAGTGCACTACACTGTATAAGCATCAAATAAAGATATCTAACGCTTATAACAGCATGTCAATCAATCGATCGACATATTTAATCAATCAGGATGAGTGAACTTCAAATTTCATCCTAACACCCGTGTGGGGTTTCAAACAATCAAACACATATTTTATTTGTGCTATTGGGCGATGTGTAAAATTTATCGTCCCAATCAATATCGGTCAAATCAGTGTACATAAACAAACCGTCTAGTTTGTAAATGAATATTTTATTTTATTCACATTCACGTTAAAACTATATTTTTAACGATAAAATATTTATTCCAACACATGAATTTTCTTTTCAGTTCATTTATTCAATAAATGACATTTTTATTTTTCTAACATATTTTAGAAAATTTCGGCGGCATAACGGCACGATACTAGAAACGGGACAAGGCCTAGCCTTATCCCCGGTCTAGTGAAGGCCCACGCCATTCACATATCAATTTTTAATCAATTTCCAGTTCCACCAATCAATCAAATCCAAATCAATTAATCTAACCAACTACACAACCAAACAAACAAGTCCATGGTATGTGGACGGGTGTCGGGTGCTTCTAATAAGCACCGTCTGCATCCTAGTATATATATATATATAACTAGAAAAATAAATTGAAAGGTGAGAAATTCTCACTTATAGCTATCCTAGCTCCTCGGCACTTCTTATGCAGGAAATCTTCACTGTTCTCGTCGATATCACTTTCTTCGCCCGTATTCTCTACATATGCAAAAATCGAATTTTTACTTCGCTATTCCATATATAAAAATCATATTTTTCTTTCGATGTTCTATATATAAAAATCATATTTTTATATCGAAGTTCAATATATAAAAATTCTATTTTTCTATCGAAGTTCAATATATAAAAATTCTATTTTTCTTTCGAAGTTCAATATATAAAAATTCTATTTTTCTATCGAAGTTCAATATATAAAAATTCTATTTTTCTTTCGAAGTTCAATATATAAAAATTCTATTTTTCTTTCGAAGTTCAATATATAAAAATTCTATTTTTCTTTCGAAGTTCAATATATAAAAATTCTATTTTTCTTTCGAAGTTCAATATATAAAAATTCTATTTTTATTTCGAAGTTCAATATATAAAAATTCTATTTTTCTTTCGAAGTTCAATATATAAAAATTCTATTTTTCTTTCGAAGTTCAATATATAAAAATTCTATTTTTATTTCGAAGTTCAATATATAAAAATTCTATTTTTCTTTTGAAGTTCAATATATAAAAATTCTATTTTTATTGCGATGCCATATAGATAAAAATTCCATTTCAAAAATATAGACTTCGCCTTTTCTAATAAAAAGTTTTCCTTTTTTCTAATAAAGATCAAATCTTTTTCCTTTTAAAGTTAAAACCTTTTCCTATTTTAAAGTTAAAACCTTTTTCCTATATTAAACCTTAAAATAAAATTCAGTTTTATACTAAAATAAAATTCAGTTTTATACTAAAATAAAATTCAGTTTTATACTAAAATAAAATTCAGTTTCATACTAAAATAAAATTCAGTTTTAAACCTAAAATAAAATTCAGTTTTAAACCTAAAATCGAAATTAAAATAAAAATAAAATACAATAAATACTTACAGTATTTTTGAAGAAAAGGGGGGGGGGGGTTTCGACGCATTGAAGAAGCGGGGAGGAGGTCGCTTCAGGGCGGAGGCGGGTTTGGGTTCGCCGGTGGAGGCAGGCGCTGGCCCCTTGGAGTGGCGGCGGAGGGCCTGAAGGGGAAGAGGGCGACGTTCGTTTTGGGGTTTGGGCGTTGGGGGACTGGAGGTATCGAGGAGAGAGAAGGGGAGGGATGATCGGAGGTAAGGGAGGCGGAGGAGGGGGATGCGGCGGCGGCGTCGTGGGTGGGAGCGCGGTGGTCGTTGCCTTCTTCCTCCGTTCTCTTTTTCTTTTCTTTTTTTTCTTATTCGATCGAAAATGAATTTGGGGGGGGGGGGGGAGGGGGGGGGCAGAGCGGTTAAAGGGGAGAAGGATTATTTTTTTTTATTTTTTTTATTATTTTATTATTTTATTATTTTATTTTCAATTTATGTTGACTTTTACATACGAACCCGAAATCGAACCCACCGCCTGTCGTCCATAGCGTTTTACCCCCATTCCGAACACAATGGGATATGTATCGTAAGCTGATTTGATCGTTATAATCAATTTCTGTTGAATTTACATTTAAATCACTATATTGAATTTTAAACGTACATTTCCAATTACCGGGGTCACATACTAACCAGAAAAATCTCAGAAAAATATTTTCTAGCTTCGTATTGACGATACGGTCCTAACAAAACTAGTTTCGTCGAATTCTGAGACCGTTAGAAAAATGGCCAATTTCCAGTCGATTAAAATCAACTGAAACTGGTCAAACGCGTTTTCCTTTGCCACGCTCACATATTGATTCGAAAAATTATGAAATTTGAAACCTAGCAATAACTTAACATCACGGACCCAACAAAACTGGTTTCGTCGAAATCCGAGGTCGTTTGCAAAATTGCTATTTTTAAGGGCCTGAATTCCATAGCGACTATTCAGAATTTTCAACTGGACATATCTTTTGATTCCCGATATGAAATCTTGATTTTTCGGATTCGTTGGAAAGATATTCACTATTAGATTCCATTATTTTTGGTTTCACTAAAATCCGGATTGTTTTGCACCCGGTACATTCAATTGAAGTTTGAAATCGAATTATCGAACTACCGCGCCATTTTCAATTCTATTTATAATTATATATAAATTTTTATATTCTAACAACGACGCGTATAATATATACGTTCGAATTATATTCAAAATAAATTTCTCGTCGATTTTATTTAAAATAATTCATTTTAAATAATCAAAATTCGCTAAAATTGCCAAAATAAAAATTTTAAACTGGCCCAGATTTTCGGGTTGTTACAATCTCCCCCACTTAAAACTTTTCGTCCCCGAAAAGGAACAAAGTCGAAAGTGGTTTGATTATTCAACTCTACAATCGATCTGGCTTCCATTCTCCAACTCTTTAGTTTCTGAGAATTTTCAAAATTTCAAAAATTTGGCTAACACCCTAAATTTTCGAAAAATTTCGCCATAACCTCCCCTGCACCGGGAGCATCGGGGAATTTCAAATAGCTTCCCCGGTCCTTCAGATATCAAAAAGAAAAAGAAAAAGCCAAGCGGCTAGCCAATAGGCTCATAAAATCATCATCACCCAAACAAAACAGGAAATTATGTAGTAAACATGTACCTATTTGTCGGGCAAACAAATTTTATTCTCTGGCTCTAGCCTCCTCGCTATGACCTGTTCAATGATATATATGTATATGCAAGCAGATGCGACCAATTTTCAATATAACTCAATATTTGATACAATTAGGCGAAATGGCTATAAATTTGCAAACAAATAAACAAACAACACAAACATCAATCAATTGGTGAATTAGAGTTTCAAATCCATAAATTTTGATACATATACAAAAATCATGTTTTTGATGCCAAATCACAACAATGTGTTCTAACTATATATAAGTTTTGGTTCTCACACCAGCCTAATGGAAATATATAGAAAATCACCCCTTCAACACTCGAACACTAATTCTGATGATGTAGCTACAATCATCAGAATCATCTTCGGGCGACTAGAGTGTGAATCTATATCTATCCAGTATATTAAAACTTCGAATACACGTGGATCAGACGTATACTCAAAATCCTTATATACTGCATTGTCCAAATCAATATAAACAAATAATCAAATACGAATAGTTGATTTAAATTTTCAAAACCAAGTTTGTTTTCATTTGAAAAATATACTCTTCACACTCGTTCTAGGATACTACTGATCCTATCTCTAACGAGTCATTCTAATTGGATATTACTAATCCAATATCTGATGAATTCTTTCGTACGGTTCTAATGTGTCTTGTTCTCGAGCTCTGTAAACCAAAGCTCTGATACCAAATGTGACGGCAAGGAATTTCGCTCCGTTCGAACCAGTCGCTAAACCGACCCAAACCGTTCGAAACGCCCTATCGTTTTGAGATCAGGACAAAATAGAACACAAACAGAAGAACATTTCACTGCTTATTACAACAATGCATCAGATTACAAGAATATACAGAGTATAAACGAATATTACACAGAAATATCAGAGATTTAAATTACATTTAAATACATCGCAGCGGAAAATAATACAATACACAACTAGAAGTAGATATACGGATACAAAGCTTTCCGGATATCGTTCCAGCTGTAAACCAGGATCCTGTGAATATGAATCTGCAAAACCAAAACTACTAGCTGCCCGCGTCAAAATAGGGGCACCCAGAGTTTAGGTTAAAACAATAAACTCCAGGTCAGTCATGTGACTGGTGTGAGAACTAAAACAGTTATTAATCTTTATTTTTAAAGTTAGGTAAATCAAGGGACCACGCCGTATAACACGGAACGGGTTTCCTCCCAAGAATACCAGTGCATAAAACAAACAGCGCAATGCTAAATAAAGAAAAATGAAGCTGTTATAAGACCCAGGTCCCATCACACAATGCAACGCAGCCGAGGATAGGGTTTTCCCTTATAACAGCCAAAGAATGCTTGATACGTTTAAAACAAATCATTTGATACTATTATAAGTGTATAGTGTATAAAACAACTTCAAATCATAAGTATCAATCATAGGCGGCATGGGTACCATATATCATGTCGCCATATATAGGTTTACAAATAAAACCGCAAATGTCACGTATTTGGAAATTGGATTTCCATCTATGAACCGAGGCAAAAGATAGTCCTCAACCGATTCGTGACTCTCTAGCCCGAGCCACAGGTCAGAGCTCGAGTGACCTTGGAACGACAGGGCCGGTCCACCGATGTGGATTAAACTTAAACCCTGAACATGCGTTCCCCCGCCCTATGGGGCGTAAACGAGCCAACTAAATGACTCCATCGGTTCGAGAACGACCGATCAATCCGAGGCGCCTCGCAACAGCAACAACCACATAAGTCAAACTCGTCAGGGCGTGTAAAACCACTAACGCCACTTCTAACTAGAAAGAAACGCATCCCCTCCCTGAGGTCCGTCTCCCGTTTTTGGTTCATACCGGGTGTGAAACTCGCGAAGCAAACGTTACACAAAGCTACGCCACAAAGGCCGTGCTTTGATCATCACCACAAGACTTCGCTTTTCAACAGAAGCCTCGATCAATTGCCACTTAGGCATGCCACACAGGCAATTCACTCCATGCGTTTGATATCCATCGATATATAACCCCTGAGCTCGTACGTCTCAGAGAAGGGCGTTAAGCAAGAGAATAAATTCTCCGCCGCCAAACAGATATATATTTAATAGAGATCAACCACACGGACTAAAATCCAATGTCAGACACACAGTCCATTTACAAGTCCGTTCTGGGTCTGAACGAAACCGGAGGCACCTAGTACCCCGCATATCCATCGATCTCCAAGTACGTCTGGACGATCACTAACTGTTTCCATCTTCTTGGGTGTACAGCCCAATCAAGATCATCAGTAATTACCCAAACGACGTGAAGACTTCCGGTCTTCGACCATCATCTTCAACTTCGACTTATCGCGTATCAGTTATTCAGAATGGGATAAACCCGGTCTTTCCGAATAACTCGCGTATATTTTAAATAAGTGTTACACAAACACAACATACGCCTCATTCCAATTCATCAGTCACTAACCGTAAATTAATCAAGAGAATAATTTCCCAAATATTAACCCCGAAGGCCGAAACCAACATCAGATCAATATCCAGAAAACCATTCTGCTTGGCTAACCGACAGTTAATTCCTAAATTTCACATTCATAGGGAAAGGTTCCCATTAATTTTATCAAAGATAAATTCTTTAATTTATTCTTCAATCTACTTTTGAATATCAATTCAAACTAGTCGGGATTAACGAACTTTACCGAAGTAATCATTTGTTTTAATTCCCCAATCCCAACCTATTCATCCCATGAAGTAAAACTGGTTATACTTCATATCTAACACCACGGTGTTATCGGTAAATTCAATTACCATTTCACGTTCAAATCTAATTAAAGATTTAACTATCGCCTGGAGCAAAACTGGTGATACTCCATTTCGATTATTTCAATCTAATTAAAGATTTATTAAAACTCCACTTAGATTTAATCTGTGACTGGGTTAAAGAATCCGTGTCATTTAAAAACACAATTCACAATAAACCCAAAATCACCTTCATTAATTATCGGGTTAAAGAACAAGTGTTATTTAAAACACTGTTCACGATAAACCCAAAAATCATTCCCAATTCAATTCCAATTAAATATCATTTTTAATTGGTACACTTCATTAAATCTAAATAAAAAGATTTAATCTTTTCTCAACTGGGTTCAAAAACAGTGTTAGTGAAGACACCATTCACGACAAACCCAAATCACATTTGATATTCAATATAAGGCTCTGAATAGAAAATATATCGGCTTATATTCAATATCAAATTCTACGATTAACAAATGTCGTATTGAAAATAACGATATAAATATATATCTTTCAAATTTCCATAACAACATCTGTATAATCACGAATTCTAACATCGAAATATTCCGAAGACAATTTCGATTCAAATCCACTCCAATGCAATCATTGGAAATTTTGGTTATTTTCAAAACACTTTTCAAATTCAATTTATTTATTTAAAAATAAATAGAATTATATTTCTAGTTCAAAACTAGTTCAATTCGATAAAAATCTATTTTTATCTTTTCAAATATGGAGTTTTTCATCCCAATTCTTCCCAAATCATTTCTTATGATTTTACACAAATTATTACTATTTTTAATAATTTTATCAAGGCCCGTACGGTCGATTTCCAACAATGGCCATCGAACTGCACTTACAGCGACCTTTTTCGAATTTGATTTGGACGTATCTCCAAATCCAACCGTTAGATTTCTAATTTCTAATATCCTTAGAAAGCTCTTTTCGATACGAACCCAACGGTTCCGGTTTTAGGAGAATACGACGGTCGGATCTCCCGTAATGCCCGTTTGAAATAAATGGTCGAAATTCGCGAACTGCCGCGGCGCGGCGCGTTCTATTCAGGCCATTATATTATATATAATATATATATAATATATATATCATCGATTTCTATTTAAAACGAATTATATAAATAGTTTTGAATTCGTTTCAAAAACATTTTCAACTTCCATTTCAATTCAAATCAAAATTGAATTCTTCTTTATAAATTCGTTTTAAAATCCATTTCTATTCAATTCAAATTTCAATTCAATTTGAATTTATTTCAATTCAATTTGAATTCGTTTTCAATTCAATTCAATTCGAAATCGTTTTCAATTCATTTCGAAATCGTTTTCAATTCAATTCATTTCGAAATCGTTTTCAATTCAATTCATTTCGAAATCGGTTTCAATTCAATTCATTTCGAAATCGTTTTCAATTCAATTCGAAATCGTTTTCAATTCAATTCATTTCGAAATCGTTTTCAATTCAATTCGTTTCGAAATCGTTTAAAATCGATATAAATATCGTTCACGTCAAAATGGCGTCAATCTAATCAACACGGCTTCATAAATTTCTATTTTCAAATATTCTATTTCAAATATTTCTATTTCAAATATTTCTATTTCTAAACTGGAATGATGTCCAATCAATTACCATATAAAATTAATTATATGGATTTTCATACAACACATGTATATAATAGCATTGAAAAATAATCAACCATCAACCAAAGTGCACTACACTGTATAAGCATCAAATAAAGATATCTAACGCTTATAACAGCATGTCAATCAATCGATCGACATATTTAATCAATCAGGATGAGTGAACTTCAAATTTCATCCTAACACCCGTGTGGGGTTTCAAACAATCAAACACATATTTTATTTGTGCTGTTGGGCGATGTGTAAAATTTATCGTCCCAATCAATATCAGTCAAATCAGTGTACATAAACAAACCGTCTGGTTTGTAAATGAATATTTTATTTTATTCACATTCACGTTAAAACTATATTTTTAACGATAAAATATTTATTCCAACACATGAATTTTCTTTTCAGTTCATTTATTCAATAAATGACATTTTTATTTTTCTAACATATTTTAGAAAATTTCGGCGGCATAACGGCACGATACTAGAAACGGGACAAGGCCTAGCCTTATCCCCGGTCTAGTGAAGGCCCACGCCATTCACATATCAATTTTTAATCAATTTCCAGTTCCACCAATCAATCAAATCCAAATCAAATAATCTAACCAACTACACAACCAAACAAACAAGTCCATGGTATGTGGACGGGTGTCGGGTGCTTCTAATAAGCACCGTCTGCATCCTAGTATATATATATATATAACTAGAAAAATAAATTGAAAGGTGAGAAATTCTCACTTATAGCTATCCTAGCTCCTCGGCACTTCTTATGCAGGAAATCTTCACTGTTCTCGTCGATATCACTTTCTTCGCCCGTATTCTCTACATATGCAAAAATCGAATTTTTACTTCGCTATTCCATATATAAAAATCATATTTTTCTTTCGATGTTCTATATATAAAAATCATATTTTTATATCGAAGTTCAATATATAAAAATTCTATTTTTCTATCGAAGTTCAATATATAAAAATTCTATTTTTCTTTCGAAGTTCAATATATAAAAATTCTATTTTTCTATCGAAGTTCAATATATAAAAATTCTATTTTTCTTTCGAAGTTCAATATATAAAAATTCTATTTTTCTTTCGAAGTTCAATATATAAAAATTCTATTTTTCTTTCGAAGTTCAATATATAAAAATTCTATTTTTCTTTCGAAGTTCAATATATAAAAATTCTATTTTTCTTTCGAAGTTCAATATATAAAAATTCTATTTTTCTTTCGAAGTTCAATATATAAAAATTCTATTTTTATTTCGAAGTTCAATATATAAAAATTCTATTTTTCTTTCGAAGTTCAATATATAAAAATTCTATTTTTCTTTCGAAGTTCAATATATAAAAATTCTATTTTTATTTCGAAGTTCAATATATAAAAATTCTATTTTTCTTTCGAAGTTCAATATTTAAAAATTCTATTTTTATTGCGATGCCATATAGATTAAAATTCCATTTCAAAAATATAGACTTCGCCTTTTCTAATAAAAAGTTTTCCTTTTTTCTAATAAAGATCAAATCTTTTTCCTTTTAAAGTTAAAACCTTTTCCTATTTTAAAGTTAAAACCTTTTTCCTATATTAAACCTTAAAATAAAATTCAGTTTTATACTAAAATAAAATTCAGTTTTATACTAAAATAAAATTCAGTTTTATACTAAAATAAAATTCAGTTTTAAACCTAAAATAAAATTCAGTTTTAAACCTAAAATCGAAATTAAAATAAAAATACAATACAATAAATACTTACAGTATTTTTGAAGAAAAGGAGGGGGGGTTTCGACGCATTGAAGAAGCGGGGAGGAGGTCGCTTCAGGGCGGAGGCGGGTTTGGGTTCGCCGGTGGAGGCAGGCGCTGGCCCCTTGGAGTGGCGGCGGAGGGCCTGAAGGGGAAGAGGGCGACGTTCGTTTTGGGGTTTGGGCGTTGGGGGACTGGAGGTATCGAGGAGAGAGAAGGGGAGGGATGATCGGAGGTAAGGGAGGCGGAGGAGGGGGATGCGGCGGCGGCGTCGTGGGTGGGAGCGCGGTGGTCGTTGCCTTCTTCCTCCGTTCTCTTTTTCTTTTTTCTTTTTTCTTTTTTCTTATTCGATCGAAAATGAATTTGGGGGGGGGCAGAGCGGTTAAAGGGGAGAAGGATTTTTTTTTATTATTATTTTATTATTTTATTTTCAATTTATGTTGACTTTCACATACGAACCCGAAATCGAACCCATCGCCTGTCGTCCATAGCGTTTTACCCCCATTCCGAACACAATGGGATATGTATCGTAAGCTGATTTGATCGTTATAATCAATTTCTGTTGAATTTACATTTAAATCACTATATTGAATTTTAAACGTACATTTCCAATTACCGGGGTCACATACTAACCAGAAAAATCTCAGAAAAATATTTTCTAGCTTCGTATTGACGATACGGTCCTAACAAAACTAGTTTCGTCGAATTCTGAGACCGTTAGAAAAATGGCCAATTTCCAGTCGATTAAAATCAACTGAAACTGGTCAAACGCGTTTTCCTTTGCCACGCTCACATATTGATTCGAAAAATTATGAAATTTGAAACCTAGCAATAACTTAACATCACGGACCCAACAAAACTGGTTTCGTCGAAATCCGAGGTCGTTTGCAAAATTGCTATTTTTAAGGGCCTGAATTCCATAGCGACTATTCAGAATTTTCAACTGGACATATCTTTTGATTCCCGATATGAAATCTTGATTTTTCTGATTTGTTGGAAAGATATTCACTATTAGATTCCATTATTTTTGGTTTCACTAAAATCCGGATTGTTTTGCACCCGGTACATTCAATTGAAGTTTGAAATCGAATTATCGAACTACCGCGCCATTTTCAATTCTATTTATAATTATATATAAATTTTTATATTCTAACAACGACGCGTATAATATATACGTTCGAATTATATTCAAAATAAATTTCTCGTCGATTTTATTTAAAATAAATCATTTTAAATAATCAAAATTCGCCAAAATAAAAATTTTAAACTGGCCCAGATTTTCGGGTTGTTACACAGTTTGAGGAATTTTCTATACATCAGATCCCAAGAGGGGAAACTCCCTAGCCGACTCTCTGACAAAATTGGCCAGCTCAAGAGGAGCGCCAAAAATTCGAATAATCCCCATAGGATATCAGGAGAAACCTAGTATTGAGCAAGAGGCACCCGAACGGGAAAGGAATTGCAAGTCTTAATTAGATGCCAAACTTTAGCGGAAGAAACTAAAAAGGAAAAATATGCCGTTCACAGCGAGGAACCCATACCTATTGAGAGAAGTGCCCATTATGAGAACACTTCGATGGCTCCCATCATATATTATCTCTTGAGTGGAACCTTGCCTGCTAATAGGAAAGATGTTAGGAAGGTTAAACACCATGCCCTACCTTATTAATCATAAATAAAGTGCTTTACAAAAAGGGACATTCGCTTCCCTATTTGAGACATGTAAGCCTTGAGGATGGGCTCGATTTGTTAAAAGAAACGCATGACGGTATGTGAAGATCATTCAAACGGAATTAAAGTAACCAAGAAAATTATGCTATAAGGCTTTTACGAGCCATATATGGTTAACCAAGCAATTGAGTACGTCAGGAAATGTGAAAAATGCCAAAGGTATTCAAAGATACCCCGATTATCTTCAAACGAATTGACCACCATCTCAAGCCCGTGGCCTTTCGATGTATGGGAAATAGGCTTAATTGGACCCCAACAAATCTCCAAAGGAGGAGCTCAGTATGTGGTACTAGCCATCGATTACTTTACTAAATGGGTTGAAGTAGAACCACTCCCTAACATCACATATAAGAAAGTACTGAGATTCATAATAAATAACATTATCACATGCTTTGGAATCCATTATAAGAACATATCCGACAATGAAACATAATTTTAAAGTGAAAAATTCACACAGTTCTGTGATAAAATTGGAATTATCAAAAGTCTCTCTTCCGTAGCACACCTAAGGGCAAATGGTGCCGTCGAAGCTGCCAATAAAACCATAAAGACGATCTTAAAGAAATGACTCAGCCAAGCTAAAGAAAATTAGGCAAAAGAGTTACCTTAGTGCTTTGGGCCTATAGAACTTCCGCGAAAATTGCAACAGGACATACCCTATACTCACTAACTTATGGATGCAAGCCTATGCACCCCGTCATAGTTGAGATACCTTCACATAAAAGGATAGCTTATGCATTTAAACCCAATCGGGAATTGAAAAAGGAATCCTTAGACCTAATTTAAGGGTTGAGAGACGAAGAGACCATTAAAACAGCTGAATATTAAAGAAGAATACAATTTAAGAGTAAGAACATGAACCTTTCGAAAAGGAGATTTGGTATTACAAAGGGTGATGGCCAATACTAAAAATCCTGCGGATGGTCCTCTTAGCCCAAACTGGGAGGGAACCTTAATCACACATCAAGAACTAGTACCCAAAGCATACTGACTCTGCAAACCAAATGAAAACCTTGTGCCTCGAACATGGAGCGCAAAACATTTGAGACCATACTTTCGGACTATCAGTGAATAAAGGGTCTCGTTGGAAATATTCACATGTTTAAGGGTATGGAACCCCACTCAAAATTTGGAACCACCCAAAATGGGTAAGGCAGCCTACTATGGTCAAAAACCCTTATCACCGCCAAAATGGCCAGGGAAAGGCATCTCTTGGATGGAGATGGGGTGTAAGCCTTTAACATCATCCAAGTCAAAAAGGACTGGGTTAAAGCATCAAAAGCACAAGCATCCGATCCATACCAGAAATGGATGGGACGTAACATCTACTTAGCACGCCCTGCCTCTGCTTGCAGAAAAGTATGCTCTACCTCTGTTATGAACTAAGCACGTTTTACCTTTGCTCGCAGAAGAGCATGCCCTACCTCTAGTTATGTTCTTTGTTTCCTGCAAAAGGGAGCGAATGAAGCATGCTCTGCCTCTACTTCGACTAAGCACATCCTGCCTCTGCTTGTAGAAGAGCATGCTCTACCTCTGTCTTTTCCCGTAGAAGGGAGCAATCAAAGCACGTACACCCTCCACTTTGACAATCTGAAAGCCCGAAGAGTGGTTAACAAAACACGTCCGTCCTCTGTCTTTGGTAAACAAGAGCCCAGAGAGCGGGCCACTAAGCACGTACATCCTTTATTTATGTCCAATACCGAAAGAAGGGAACAAAACCTCTAGAGGAGCATTCTGAGCATGCAGTTGCCTCTCATTACACAAATATTCCATAGGAAGGGAACAACACGCAAACAACTTTTATATTAAAGAATAAGCCTAGGAATAGCACAAATACCCGAATTTGGGTTGATTCGGGACTTTTATTATTACCAGAGGTGGATTTCTGGTCTTCTATCATTAATACTCGAATCTGTGTTGGTTCGGGACTTCTATTATTACCGGAGGTGGATTTCTGGTATTCTATCATAAATACCCGAATTTGCGTTGGTTCAGGACTTCTATTATTACTGGAGGTGGATTACTAGTCTCCTATCATAAATACCAGAACCTGGTTTGGTTTGGGACTTCTATTATTACCAGAGGTGAATCTTGGGTCTTTAATCATATATGCCTGAATCTGGGTTGGTTCGGGACTTCGATTATTACTAGAAGTGTATTTCTGGTCTTCTGTTATTAATATTCGAATCCAACCTTTCCATCCTATTTCCAGTATAGAATTTTAATATTCACCGTTGGGTTAGTGTCATAAGAACTTCATTACAAAATTCTGTAATGAAAATAAAAGTTCCTCGCATTTTTGCGTAGAGAAGTTTTCTAAGCATCGATAGTCGTTATTCAAATAAAGTATGAGGTATGAATGATTATGCTACTTCAATTGCGGGATTAATGTGCTATCAAGTATAGACCTGAACTATGCCAAAAGTGATATGAACAAACGGTTGTAAGAACCTATTATGACTAAAATACTAACACATAATATTAGTTGTTGAAGTTTATGCAGGGAAAACACAGGTGAACGTCCGAAAAAAGGAATCACAAGTTAAATAGAAGAGTCTGACTTGAAAAGTCAGGGATACTCCTTCACTAGGGGAGGGGGAAAATGTTACTACCAAAATTCAACACCTAAAGTTGATACCGAAAGTAGAGGTTGATTAACGAAAGCTATAACTGGTAACCAAAAGGCAAAGCCAATAATCGAAAGTGATAAACATAGATATAGCTCTGGAAGCCTACCACACAAAACTGGAAGTAGATAATTTAACAACCCGAATTCCGACAGATCGAATTTTTTTATTTAAATTCTGATCTATCGAAACTCATGTTGGTTTGCTCTGGTATCCTGCAAAAAAGACAGAGGCATAAAATATGTCAGATCTCTGAAAAATATCTCACAGCGGAATGGATAAAATATAATATAATCAAAGTAAAGCCTTAGCATTTTAATAATACTGCCTAAACAGTATCCAAAGCTATAATGTCTCTGCCACAAATCTAATCTGGGAGTATATTTTGAGAAGGGGGTCGGAACACAATTTCTGGGGACTGGATTTAAACTATACACTTTGGATAATCCTACATATACCGTTCATTCACATTTTCTTATTTATTAGGTTACTTGGGTTAACATTACTCAAGGCCTACCCACACGTCATACCCATTTACTTTCCAGTGGATTAACTTAATACAGTATAAATGTAGCTACCCCTCAATATTGAGGGACACCCTATGGTACCCCACTCACATGGTCTCCACCATAATGCCATAGAAATGAACGCAGTCCCTCATCCTACATTGGAGTGACGTACGGATCTCTACATAACAGTGTTACATTCCACATATATCTGTCATAACTATCCTACATAAGCATATAGATTGCCACCTTCAATGGAATCAGATTCCATACTAGTGTAATGCCCTCAAGTCTATGATACACCACCCAGAGCAGACATGCATGTATCTAGACTTTCGCACATATGTATCGCCAATCGTATTCGATGCCTTAACCGCATATAATTTGCACCGAGTTCTGTGGCCGGGCTATACAAGAAACATGGAACTTGGTCAGAAGCTTTTCCATATCTGTACAGACCTGTCTTTAAGAGCCTCAAAATACAGATATTCCTAGGGTTTTTCATGGTGGCTATGGCCCTACCTCGGCCCCTCCCTCAACTAGTAAACACTATAAGAGCTACGCGACTTGCCCCTAACAAACAATCTAAACATCCAGTTGGCGTCTCCCCTCAACCACCGTACCTCGATAGTGAAAGGTGAATGGTTTACTAGGTTTAGCTCTAGTCTTTTCGCATCGCACTAGCTGCTGATGATGGGTATCCGATGATCTACTATCCTTGTTGGTCCTGACCTCTGCCTCCTCGTTGAGGCGACCGCCGAATGACCCTAGTGTCACCTCGTCACAGCATTCTGACTGCAAGGCTACTTTTGTAGTCAAGGCCCACCCACATGGTAGTAACGCGTAGTCCCAACCTCTACGAGCACAGCCTAAACATCTGCCACCACATAGAGGACTACTAGGAGCACGTTATGTAACAACTCGCATTCTACATATTGGAGGATCGTAGAATATTTATTTTATTTTCATACGAATTCATATGGTTGTGTAATTTTGGGAAGCGACTATTGGGGTCATTTCCCATATTCACGATTTTTGTTGACGTTTAAATGACCGTTTTACCCCTAGCGAACCTTGTTTCGCCTATAACTTTTGATTGGTAAGGAGTTTTGACTAAAACCACTTCCATTGGATTCAGATTATGGTTTACCTTTCTGTGGAGTGGTCACATTAATCAGACGAACTTACCATTTCGGAGATATAGCTGAAAAAAGGTTTGGAGGATGAAAAACAGCTTAATCAGGCTTAATAGAGCGATTAGCAGCTAGGCCCATAACCCATTTCAGGATTAGGGTTATGGGAGGGCTGAAAGGAATTAGAGAATAATTCCTTTCAATTTTTCAGCTGCCACAATCATTCCTCTAATCTTAGCAATGGCCTCCATGTTCTAAATCATTCTTTAATCACCTTTTTATCACTAATCAAGCAAAACTACATCAAATCAAGTCAAATTAGTATCAAATCAGAGATAGAGCTGCTGCTATACATGGAATCCATGCCAAATCAGTTAGAGCTTCAGATCTATCGTTCATTTGTGGCTAAGGTAAGTGGTTAGCATATTTATTCACTAATTATGGCTAATTAGGGATGATTAGTGGTAACTAGCGAGATTATAACTCATAAAAATATGGAAAATATGCATAAATTCTGAAATATTATTGTTTGTTATAGGTTAAAAATTGGGTTAATTTGGTTTAAGTTGGCTGATCCTGTTGTTAGATATGATTAAATAAGGTTAAGGGGAAAATTATAGATTTGGGTATGTTTGATCTAAAATTACCTATATGCTTGATGTTTTGAATCTCTTTGATTGAACTCATATGTTGTTACTGTTGTTTATGTTGTTTTATGATTTTTTAGTAAAGCTAGAATGGTTGAAAATGTCGTCGTATGGCGAGAATGGACGAAACAAGTTTGCTAGAATTGTTGCGGAGATCCGGACCAGACCGAATAAAGGGGATCGGATCGGATAACCGAACTGAACCAGAGTGGTGGCATCATCAACAACGCACAAAGGCAAGGCACAAGGAAGGCCAACCAGATCGAATTGGAGAAGGGGATCGGATCGGATAAGCCGACACGAGCCTAGGACCCCGAACCGAGCATGTTGAATTGAACTGACGTAACGCATTGAACTGAGCCATCGTGACACCGAGATGAGACGACTTGATGATCCGAACTGAATCAAGGATGACTGAGCCGAACCGGGGTGATGAAGTGATGACGATCATGAACTCTTCTGAAGACCAACCCCAATTCGACCAAAATCCAAGATGAAAAGGAAGTCCAAGTGGGAAGTTATAACTCAGGATCCAGATGGGAACCAACGAGTTAACTTCGAGAGTTGGGCTTTGCTGCGGGATATGTGCAAAGGAGTTATCGATATCTATAACTTTAGTTCACCGTTGATAGAGGGGGCATGTAGATAAACCAGAGCCAGAGGATGTATGGACTGGTTGGCCTGTACGCAGAGCCAGGGAAGTTTGGACTGGGAACGGTTATTGGCTATAGACTAGAAGGGCATGGTCATAACAATAGTTGTACGGAGTCTAGAAGGGCTTGGACCCATCATGGCCCCAATGGATGTGGTGATCAAAGTGGTGGATATCATATGCTTTACGCAGTAATTGAGGGATGTGAGGATGATTTCTATGTTTGATGTCTGTTATCACCACGACACGCACACTTCCATTTTTACACTATGTGTTAGTGTTAACTTGGAGTATTGTACATCTTGTTGTGCTAACTCTTTAGTTGCTGGTTCAGGTCAGGTATGATTATTTATACCTGTTATTGTTTTATTTTGCTGCTATCGCTCATACCAGACTTTTGTCTGACCCAGAGTTTTATGTCTCTTCTTATTACTCTGGGTTCTCCTAAACAAGCAGACTAGAGACATGTTAAGTGGTTATACACGAATATTTGTCCGGAGACGAGCAGGAGGCTTCCATGTACTATTACATATATTCTTCCTATGTTGTTTATGGTCACTACTTTGGGCATTAGTAGTGTACCTTTTCTATTTTTCTTTAGAGGCAGTATTCTGAAGTTGTAATAGCGGTTTGGATCATAAGCTGTATTTTGGATTTCGCTACTTTGATGGATATGGTTTAGTTTTCAGTTTATGCACTGTCTCGCCTGTTTTATATCAAGTTATGTTATTATTATATTTTAATCCATGCGTTGTGAGATATACTATAGGTTCTTTGGTAATTCATAGTTCCAAACCCCTTTCTTTGATGACCGCCTCATGCTAGTCGAGCATCGGAACAATGCATTTCAGGGGAAATGTCAGCTTCTGCGGGGCAGGCCGTCACACTTGGTATCAGAGCCTAGGTTGCGTAGTTTAACCTAGGGGAAGAAATCAAGGAGAGATAGAATACGTATATGAGAGCGCGTATTTGTCATATTTGTTCTTCAAAAGCTATATATATACTATTAGTATATCTAAGGGTGAAGTCGCACTGCACTGGCACCCCTAAGAAAGAAAAGCTAATTGTTTTCTCTTTACAGATTGAACGATGAGCCGAAATACGAGGAGTATGGGTTTAAGGGCCACCAGTGAGAATGTCCCTGATATAAGGATGATGTTTACTACCTTCATGTGAGAAATGCTTAGGGATGCTCAAGGAGAAGTTCCTAATGCTGCTAATGGTGGTGGTGTAGTGCAGGCGGCTAGAGCCAATTCGCCAAGCTCAGCAAGGATTATACTAATCTTGGTGGAAAGTTGTTCCACGGAACGGAATCGGCTATGGAAGTTCAAGATTTGCTTGATAGTTTTGAGTGCATCTTTGAGGATTTGGTAATCGATGATGCAATGAAAAGAAAGTTAGCATCGCGACATCTTCAAGGAGCACTATGAATTGGTGGAATTTCATTAAAGTGGCTACTCCCGAGGACCAAGTTACTTGGAATCAGTTTAAGATTCGCCTCAGTGATAAGCTTGTCCTAACTGCTCAAAAATCAGAATTGTTTAGGTGATTCTTGGAGCTTAAGTAGAATGAAAGGGCAGTCTTGGAATATATTGCTGAGTTCGATACTTTATCGAAGTATGGATTATCTCTTATCGATACTGCCGAGAAGAAGAACGAGAAGTTCATAACTGGCTTGGACGGGTACTTAGGGGAAAGAATTATAAATCATATCGATGAGACCTTCGAATCTATTGTGGGGAAGGCATTGAGATCAGAAAGCCTTTACCCTAAGTCAAAGACCGAGGTTGCTATTGCACCTGCAGAGGTGCCAAAGCCGTAGGCAAGCGATGGAGGCAAGAATAATTCCTAGAATAAGAGAATATAGAATCAAACAAAGGATGATAAAAAAAAAGAAGAATAAGAAAGATGATCAATGCTTTGGCTGCGGCAAGAAGGGCCACTATATAAAAGATTGTCAAGCGAAGGAGGGGAAGACGAAGTACTTCAACTGTGACCAAGTAGGACAACTTCAAGAATGAATGTCCACAACGCCATAAAGAGAAGCAGATTGTGAGAGCATATGCTATCAACGCCATTCCTTCCTCATCGAATGCCCCAACTGCGGCGGAGAATGGAAAGAGTGTCATTATTCAAGGTATGCTTTCCATTTATGATGCTCATGTTCGAGTATTGTTTGATACCGAGGCTTCCCATTCCTTCGTATCTAGTGACCCGGTAGGTAGGTTGGGATTGGAACCAGAGATTGTCGATAAACCTTTAGTTGTGACGAACCCGATCGATGGTTCAACTAGCCTTAGTATGATTTGTCGTAATTTGGTCTTATCGATTCATGGATGTATGTTTGCTTGTGATTGCATTGTTTTGGGCTTTACTGGGTTTGGCATTATTTTGGGAGTCGACTAGCTCCAAAGGTATGGGGTGGTGGTAGATTGTAAGGGGTCTTCGGTGACCGATAAAGTGGGTGATGGGCGGAGGGTGGTATTGGGTTGCCTACCTAGTGATGGGGTGATGGCAAGTTTTCTAAATTCTCTCGACGTCGCACATGATGAGTTATCAGATGTGCCTATTGCTGGAGAGTATCCAGACATCTTCAGGGAACTGACCGGACTTCCACCACACCGAGAGATTGAGTTTCAGATTGATTTAGTGAAAGATGCCATACCAATAGTGATGCCATTTCGTCGTATGGCACCAAGAGAGCCGCGAGAGATCGAGGTGCAAGTAAAAAGAAGGGATTTATCCAAAGAAGTGTTTCCGAGTGGGGAGCACTAGTTGTGTTTGCTAATAAGGCAGATGGTTTCCTTCATTTATTTGTGGACTACCGCGAGTTTAACAAGGTGATTAGGGAGAATAAGTATCCTCTTCCATGGATAGATGATTTGTTTGATTAGTTAAATAGAGCAAGAGTGTTCTCCCAGTTGGACCTCGCGATAGGATTTCATCAGCTCTGAGTAGCAGCTGAGAGTATACCCAAACGGCATTTCGAACGCCGTCTGGATTCTATGAGTGGTTGGTCATGCGATTCAGGTTGACCAATGCACCTGCATATTTTGTGGATCTTATGAATAGAGTTTTCAGAGATCAACTGAATAAGTTTTCTCTTGTGTTTGTGGATGATATCTTAATTTACTCAAGGACAAAGGAAGAACACAAGGAACATTTGAGGACAGTAATGGAGATGTTGAGGAAACACCAATTGAAATTTTCTAAGTGTCACTTCTGGAGGAGGAAAGTGAGGTTCTTGGGCCATGTTATTTTAGAGAATGGTATTGTCGTGGATCCTGCGAAGGTGGCTATGGTGCAAGATTGGTCTATGCCCAAGAATGCAAGGACGTGAGAAGTTTCTGGGGTTAGTTGGATATTATAATAAGTTTATTCGAGTCTTCTCCAAGATAGCGGCACCGTTAACTCGGTTGACTAAGAAGAATCAAGCTTTCATCTGGCACAAAAGGTGTGAGAATGCATTCAAGAGTCTAAAGGAAAAGTTGATGTGTGTACCTGTGTTAGTTATTCCTAAGGGGAATGAAGAGATGACGGTATACAATGCCTGTGGTACCAGACTAGGTGCTGCACTGATGCAAGGAGGTAGGGTTGTAGCTTATGCTAGTCGACAACTGAAACTACAAGAGAAAAGATAACCTACCCATGATTTGGAATTGGCAGCGATTGTGTTGCATTGAAGATGTGGAGACATTATCTTTTGGGAGAAAGATTCGAGTTGTTTACCGATCATAAGTCATTAAAGTATCTTTTGTCTCAAAAGGATTTAAATCTCCATCAACAGAGATGGTTAGAATTCTTGGCTTCATATGATTTCAATATCGCATACACACCCGGGAAGGGCAATGCGGTAGCTGATGCATTGAGTTGGAGACATGCCAGTTTGGGGCTATGTTTCTGGAATGGAAGCAACTGGAGTATATTGCGAGATATGATTTCAGACCTAAGTGTGAATTGGATCCAGAGATATTAGCAAGTTTGACGATCATACCTACTTTGGTTGAGCGAATCGGTTCCGGTCAGAGGGATGATCCTAACCTATTGGAAATCATCTCCAAGATAGAGATGAGTATCAACGGTGAGGAGATGAACAAGTATGGACTTGATCGAGAAGGAAGGCTTTGGAAGAATGGAAGACTAGTTGTACCCAATGTCAATGGATTAAGAGATGGAGTGCTTAGAGAATGCCATCACTAAAAACTGACTATACATCCCGGTGGTAACAAAATGTATCGAGACATGAAGGAAACCTACTACTGGGAAGGGATGAAGAGAGACGTTGGGAAGTTTATATCCAAGTGCATGAACTGCCAGTTAGTTAAAGCCGAGCAAAAGAAGCCTAGTGGTTTGTTACAACCATTGGAAATTCCCAAATGGAAATGGGAACAAGTCTCAATGGATTTCATTGATGGTTTACCAAGGACTAGTTCATGTCATGATAGTATTTAGGTGATTGTGGATCGATTGACCAAGAGTGCATGGTTTATACCAGTCAAGTCGAATAGAAAGAAAGCTAAGTTAGCGGAACTGTATATGAAGTGGGTAGTGAGATTTCTTGGAGTACCTAAAGGTATTGTGAGTAACCGAGAACCGTTATTTACTAGTGGGTTTTGGATGAGCTTACAAGCGGGTTAAGGGTCATTATTACATCTCAGTACCGCATACCATCCTCAAACCAACGGTCAAAAAGAGAGGGTGAATCGTGTATTAGAGGATCTCTTGAGAGCTTGTATATTGGATTTTGGAGGGTCACAAGATGACCATTTGCATCTGGTTGAGTTCGCATATAATAATAGCTACTAGTCCAGTATTGATATGGCTCCATCTAAAGCTTTGTACGGAAGACCATGCAACTCACCATCATGTTGGTTGAAAATCGGTGAGAAATTTGTGCTTGGGCTAGATGCAATAAGAGAAACTTACGATAAGATCAAGTTTTTCAACAGCGAATGAAGGCTGCCCAAGATAGGCAAAAGAGCTATGCTGACAAAAGACGAAGAGATTTGAAATTCTTCGTTGGCGATTTGGTTCTCATCAAGATTTCTTCATTGAAAAGTGTGATTCGATTTGGTGGGAGAATTAAATTAGCACCAAGGTTTGTTGGTCCATTTCTAGTTCTCGAACAAGTTGGGAATTCGCAATATAAAGTTTGATTACTTGACAAGATGGCGGGAGTGCACAACGTATTTCATGTTTCTTAGTTAAGGAAGTTCGTGCACGATTCTAATATGAATATTTCACCAGCTTAGTTGGATGATATCGAGGTAGAACCTGAGGCAGTTGGAAATGGCAGACCGAATCGTATTATTGGAAACGATACGAAGCAACTTCGAAGGAAGACGGTAAAACTGGTTATGGTCCAGTGTGAAGATCAGGAAAATGACTGTACTTGGGAAACCGAGAAGAGCATAAGGAAGTCGTATCCAGAACTCTTTGCCTGGTAAGATTTTGATTGCGATATAGTTACTCCCTTGTTACTAAACTGCATGCTAGGATAGGCTTGTTGTGTTTATTATGTATGTTTGATTGTTTGTAAATGGCTGATAGGTAGGTGGGGCACCATTGTGTGTTTTCTTAAATTTCTTAAGGAGGGAGAGTGTAACAACCCACATTCTACATATCGGAGGATCGTTGAATATTTATTTTATTTTCATACGAAGTCATATGGACGTATACTTTGGGAAGCGACTATTGGGGTCATTTCCAACATTCACGATTTTTGCCAAATTTTAAATGACGGTTCTACCCCTGGCGAACCTTGTTTTGCCTATAACTTTTGATTGGTAAGGAGTTTTGACCTGAAACCACTTCCATTGGATTCTAATGATGGTTTACCTTTCCGTAGAGTGGTCATACTAACCAAACGGACTTATCGTTTGGGAGATATGGCTGAAATAAGGTTTGGAAGATGAAAAATAGCTTAATCGAGCTTAATAGGGTAATTAGCAACTAGGCCCATAACCCATTTCGGGATTAGGGTTATGGAGGGCTGAAAGGAGTTAGAGAATGATTCCTTTTAATTTTCTCAACCACCAAAAACATTCCTCAAACTCTAGCAATGGTCTTTATCTTCTAGATCACTCCCTAATCACCTTTTTATCACTAGTCAAGCAAAACTACATCAAATCAAGTCAAATTAACATCAAATCAGAGATAGAGTTGCTGTTATACATAGGGATCCATGCCAAATCAGTTAGAGCTTCAGATCTATCATTCATTTGTGGCTAAGGTGAGTGGTTAGTATGTTTATTCACTAATTATTGCTAATTAGGGGTGATTAATGATAATTAGCGAAATTATAACTCAGAAAAATATGGAAAAATAGGCATAAATTCTGAAATATTATTTTATATTACTGGTTAAAAATTGGGTTAACTTGGATTAAGTTTGTTAATCCTATTGTTAGATATGGTTAAACACGGTTAAGTGGAAAATCATAGATTTGGGTATGTTTGATCTAAAATAACCTATACGCTTGATGTTTTTATCCTTTTAAATTGAACCCATATGTTGTTACTATTGTTTGTGATATTTTATGATTGTTTAGTAAAGTTAGAATGGTTGAAAACGTCGTCATATGGCGAGAATAGATTAAACAAGTTTGCTGGAATTGCTGCAGAGATCCCTATCAGATCAAATAAAGGGGATCGGATCAGATAACCGAACCGAACTGGAGTGGTGGCATCTTCAGCAGCGCACAAAGGCAAAGGCAACAAGGAAGGCCAATCAGATCGAATTGGAGCAGGGGATCAGATCGGATAAGCCGACCCGAGCCTAGGACCCCGAATCAAACCAAGCATGTTGAACCAAATCGACGTGACGCATCCAACCGAGCCATCGTGACAACGAGCCGAGTCGAGCCGATTTGATGATCTGAACCGAACCAAGGATGACTGGACCGAACCAGGGTGACGAAGCGACGATGATCGTGAACTCTTCTGAAGAGCAACCCCAACTCGACCAAAACCCGAAATGCAAAGGAAGTCCAAGTGGCAAGTTATAACTCAGGATCCAGATGGGAACCAACGAGTTAACTTCGAGAGTTGGGCTTTGCTGCAGGACGTGCGCAAAGGACTTATCGATATCTATAACTTTGGTTCACGATTGAGAGAGGGGCATGTAGACGAACCAGAGCCGGAGGACGTATGGATTTGTTGGCCTGTACCTAGAGCCAGGGAAGTTTGGACTGGGAAGGGTTATTGGCTATAGAGCAGAAGGGCATGGTCATAGCAATAGTTGTATGGAGTCCAGAAGGGCATGGACCTGTCATGGCCCCAATGGATGTGGTGATCAAAGTGGTGGATATTGTATGCTTTATGCACTGAGTGAGGGATGTGAGGATGATTGCTATATTTGATGTCTGCTATCACCATGACACACACACTTCCATATCTACACTATATGTTAGTGTTACCGTAGAGTATTGTACATCTTATTGTGCTAACTCTTTGGTTATAGGTCCAGGTCAGGTATGATTATTTATACCTGTTATAGTTTTATTTTGCTGCTATCGCTCATACCAGACTTTTGTCTGACCCAGAGTTTTATGTCTCTCTTCTTATTACTATAGGTGCTCCTAAACGAGCAGACTAGAGAAAGGTTAGGTGGTTATGCACGAGTAGCTGTCCGGAGATGAGCAGGAGGCTTCCACGTACTATTTACATATATTCTACTCGTTTTGTTGCTGGTTACTACTTTGGGCATTAATAGTGTACCTTTTCTATTTTTCTTTAGAGACAGTATTTTGAAATTGTAATAAGGGTTTGGATCATAAGCTGTATTTGGGATTCCGCTACTCTGATGGATATGGTTTAGTTTTCAGTTTATGCACTATCTCGCCTGTTTTACATCAAGTTATGTTATTATTATATTTTATTCCATGTGTTGTGAGATATATTACAGGTTCTTTGGTAATTCATAGATTCAAATTCGTTTCTTTGACGACCATCCCATGCTAGTCGACCATCAGAACAGTGCATTTCAGGGGACATGTCTGCTGGTACGGGGCGGGCCGTCACACCTTACGTATCTCAAGAAGTCACGTGCTTCTCCTTCCAATCCTTCAGAGCCGACAGTATAATCAGATGAACATGTGCTCCCCTCGTGCCTCTTGACACCACGATGATCTACCCTGTTGGGATATTCACCCTCAAACATGCGGACCGATCCAAGCGCCTCATTTTAATATGTTATTAGACCATATGTCTAAACATTCCTTTATGCGCTTGCTTTACCTCATCAGGTTTCCATTTAACTTGGTTATTCCCATTCACATTGACTTCTTGTTCAAGTTACCAAGTTCCTTTTGCTTATTAATTTCAGTTATCTAACTTAACCCAGTTAAATTTATTAATAAGCCCACAACATGTTATTCTCTAGATTGTGATCCAAGGTCTGTAATACACAATCCCTTTATATTCTTGTTTGATTTCAAGGTTACAATAACATGTTCTACTTAATACGTAATTAAGTATATCTCAATTCACATGTTTTCTAGTTAACATGTCACTTATCATTTATTATTAAACATAACTTATTTCATTTCATAAGTTGCCTCAGTCTTTCTTATTTAATCATAATTCCATCTTATACTGTCACTACAACTTATCGTTGTTTACTTACTAACTTAGTTCTCTTAACTAAGATTTACTCATAAGTCTCCTTTCCATTTATTATAGCCTATGTTATAATTTCCTCTGATCCCTATGACAAGCCGTAACATGTTATTCTTATCAGCATATTTCAAATTTCCAAGTTTTCAAATTGCTTAATTTATAATTAAGTACAACTTCTTTCATTTCATAAATCCCCCCCCCCCATTTCTTGATTACCTAATTTACAATTAAGTACCATTTTTCTCATTACACAAGTTATCTCATTTTATCACTAGTTTATTATAACCTAAGTTATAATATCCACATGTCCCTAGGTTAAGTCTACCTATTATATAACATTCTCATTAATGTAATTTATCTATAATAGGTTATTATCATCCCTTGTTCATTCCCTTTCCTTTACTGTTGTAATTATTTTTCATGTAATTCCATTTATTTTCATTAATTACAATTATTGATGCTTATCAGTACAGTTATATATATAAATATATTTATGCATTAGACCTCTTACATTAAGCTACACTTGAGGAAGCTGGATTTGCCGAGTAGTTCCGTACAGAATTTTACCACAAGTTGACCTAACCTCGTGTCTTAGCACCACTGCATGTTTTATTTATGCATTTAGACACTTCACATTAGATTTACCACTTGTGAATGCTGGATATGTCGGGTGGTTTCGGGCAGACTTTTACAACAAGTGTAATCTAACCTCGTGTCTAAGCGCGGTTACAGTTTACTATTTATTGTAAATTTCCTATATTTTACATGTCATCATATTAAACCCATTTTGTGTTGCATGTTCTTTCTAACGTACAATAAATTCTATTCTAACATGTAATCGTTTAATCATGTAATTGTTCAAATCAATAAACTAACATATAATTTTCTCAATTTCTATCGTTAATGGTCTAGGTACACAAAAGTCACAAGTTAACATGAAATTGAAACAATAGTAATTGCTACACATATTTTGATAAGTTTATATTTCAATATATGGATTTGCCAACATATTAATATCTTAACATATTAATATTTCAGCATGTCATGTTCATCACTTTAATCTATTTGACATACGTTTAAACATTTCAACATGTCATATATAACATTTCAATGCTTTTTTAATTATTCTAGCAAATTCACATCGTGTAATAACGGGGAATGTTAAACGATAACATATCATTATCAAAAATGATATAACTTAAATCCACTTACCTCATTTGCTTTCCAAATCCTGGATCTGGTCCAGATCTAGCATTCCATGGTTTTCCCCTAATTGGATTCAGAACCTAACAACCATGGATTCATATTTTTTAATAAAAGAAAAAAGGAAGAAAGAGAAAGAAAATTGAATAGACCAGATCTAGAAAATTACTTCGCTTCGCATATGATTCCGAACACCTTTTTATTAACGTCAATTCTTTTCCTATAGATCTTGATTTAGAATTTTTCCTAAACTAATAATCTTAATTTTCTGAAGAGATTTGAGGAGGAAGAAGAATGGCAGTACTTTTGCGTTGTCTCAAAAATATGAGATTTAGCCTGGCTCTACTAGCATATTTACAGGTGTTCAGGATCTTATCGTACATGTAGCGCTGAGTCAGCATTGAACTTGGTTAAGAAAACAGTCCAGATTCATATTTTAATATTTATAATGTTTAATTTTTAAACGTTCAATCTCTTTCATGTCTTTCCTTTTCATGCCTTATTTTACACTGCATATATATATATATATATATATATATATATATATATATATTAATGTTTTGCAACGTTTAATAGCTTCCTTGTTTTGCTCTTTTTAAATTGATTATGTCTATTTTCCTTCTTTAACTAATTGCGTGTTATTAATCTTTTACTTTTGAATTTCGAATGTTTTGTGTATACAACTACACACATCCTCCTTTATTTTGTATTATTACATGCCTTATCTTTTTATTTAATTCAATCATTTTACCATGTTTCCTTTTTCCTTATTTCAATCAATCCATTGCATTAATTTAGCGCATGTATTATCTTACATCAGTTTTTGAATTGATTTGAGTTATATTCATATATAAGGTTCTTATATGTATACAAAACTTGTAATGACCATTATACGTGTGTGTGTATATGTATATATGCACAATTTTCGTTTTGTTTTCAAAATTCAAACGGTATTGCACTGTTATTTGATTCTTGTCGTATTTCTATGATTTCAGCCTTATCTCGAATTTTATCTATTGTATGTATATATTTCTACATATATATACGCATATATTCTCATATACATATGTACATATATTTTCCTTACTTCCTTATATGTATATTTGTCATTATATGTGCATTTGTACATATTTTCTCTTATGAACATGTGTCATTTTAGTCGTTCCTTTAAAACAAAAATATGATGGCAGCGAGGATCGAACTCTACATTCTTATATGCAAGTCACATGTTATAACCAACTGGGCTACCAAAATTATTGTTAACCAGTCCTAGAACAATGATAATTATTGTTTTCTTCTTACTTCTCTTTTTCGTGTTTGTTACAATATTACAGTTAACCATTGCATGAATCTTATTCCTTTATTTTTCTTTTATTATTAATGCATAATCAGAGCATGCAACATGTTTACACTGCATGCAACCAATCCTTTATTTCTTTTAATGCATGCATTACATTTTTATTCGCATTAATATTTTCTTCTTTTTAAATGTATATATCGATGCATAAACATACATATATGCATTATTTAATTATTTTAATTATTACACAATGCGGGGTGTTACATTCTCCCACCCTTAGGAAATTTCGTCCGTGAAATTTGATAAGGGTAAAAATCAATTAACCCCTTGCATAATATACATCCATCATGTATGCATCCAATTTTTGCAAACATTGTGCACTTGTGCAAATGAAATACAACATAATAATACATGTATGCCTAAGCGGTACCTCCTATGTGTATGCAAATTTTTAAAAAAATCCTTTTAAAACATGATGCTCACATCCTAAATATACTGGAAGTCCTACATGAATGCAATATTTTGAAAATCCAAAATTTTCCCACACTCTTACTCTGTAAGAGCATAGTTCATCTATTGTTGTATCCCAAAATCCTACCAACCAACTTTATTATTCGAATTTCGGAAAAATCTAATTTTCTAAATTCGATTTCTTATGTTACAAAAAGGTGGAAAACGGAAAATTTCACACCTTCCATTTTTCTTTTATATACCTTTTTCCAGTTGTACTTGGATTTTATGTAACTATTTATAAAGATTCCCTATTTTCCTATCCAAGTACAACCCACTTAAGAAAATTTTCCTTTGTTACAGCTTTTCTTTTTCATTTTATCTTGGAAATTTTTATTCTTGTCTATCTTTCTTTAACTGTCATGTTTGTTGCTTTACCAAATTTGCTATTTTCTTTTTTAATTGTAACATTTCTCTTTTCTTAGCTTATTTAATCATCTTGTCTAAGTTTAGTTTTCAAATGGGCCTTCTAGTCTTTCAACTAAAACAGGAGAGTAGACACCCTGCACAACTACTACTAAGGGCTAAGAATCTTGGTACTATGTCCCCCTCAGTCAAAAAAATCCAAACCATGGGACCCACGAAAGGTTTAGGTGTTAACTACCCAACAAGAACAAAATAATGGAACGATCCCAACAGAAATGTAGTAATGGGTTTTACCCCTAACATGAAAATAAGCAATGGGATCTAAACTCTTACTTTCCCTTTTTACTATCTAGTGGTCACCACTAGTCCTAGCTGTGTACTAACGATTATTTCAAGCAAACACCCTAGGATTTGCAATGCTTACGCATTCTGCGGGAACCAACCATTATTCCAAGATAATTCTCGCTATTCACTTTATAGCCTTAAAACATTTTCTCATCTTCCCTATGCACCAATCCTTACCTACTCCATAATTTTAAAACACGGTTTGTCCTTTTCATTTAATTTTTTCTTCCAAAAATCAAAAGTGTCAAAATTTTATTTTCCTCATGTAAACTTACTTCTGGCATACCATAAAACATATCATCTTAGAAAAATGTAAATGTGTTTATTAAATCATAAAAACCGGAGTAGATACGGATAACTATTTTCTCAATCAAGTTTATGACTTGTTCTTTCCTATAAGGTTGGTTCAGTTTCTTACTACAAAGTGCAAACATCCACTCTATTCTTAATTTCTACAACTTATTTTGTCCACCCAACAAAATTTTATCTTTTAAATAATTTATCAAAAATGATTGTCAAAAGAATAGAGACTTCAAAACTTTCTTTATTAAAAATTCTTGTATGCAATATAACAAGAAAACTAGTGAGCTATACATGCTCTATAATACGCAACTTTTACTGAGATAATTTTACTTTAGACAAAGTTTTCGCAAGAAATCACTATTCACAAAATACCCTATTTTACTTTAAAACTCAATATGTATACTTTACATATTTAAGACTATAACTTTTAAGATTAAAATTTGAAAACATCATAAACCATTTTCCCAAAACTTTTAGAATTTCAAGTTCTTAAAAGTTAACAATGGGTTAGACTCAAAGTGGGTTTTCAATTGTTCTAGGCTTTCCTAGACACTCCCACAAAGTCAGTTCTCTTAACTGTATATATTCCTAATCCATTTTTCCCTTTTTAACCTTTTCAATTTATAAGTTTTACGGCCAAGCCCACTAATCCGAAATACTAACATATGGAATCCTCCTTTCTGTATTTCAAAATATATTGTACACTTCCTACCCAAATTTCCTAAGGGTTCAGATTTCCATATTCATTCCTTTAGTATACAAAACAAACATCCCATTTCTTATCATATTATACTCTTTCTGTTTAGTGGGTTTCTCTATGGATCTAGGTATATATATATTCATATTTTTAAAAATACAAATATGTTCACTCACTATTTATACAGGAATTCTAAACCTAAGCTCTGATACCAGATGTAACAATCCGAATTCCGATAGACCGATTTTTTTTTTAAATTCTAATCTATCGAAACTCGTGTTGGTTTGCTCTGGTATCCAGCAGAAAAGACAGAGACATAAAATATGTCAGAGCTCAGAAAAATATCTCACAGAGGAATGGATAAAATATAATATAATCAAAGTATAGCCTTACCGTATTGATAATACTGCCTAACCAGTATCAAAAGCTATCATGTCTCTGCCACAAATCTAACCTACAAGTATGTTTTGAGGAGGGGATCAGAACACAACTTATGGTGAATGGATTTAAACTATACACTTTGGATAATCCTACATATGTCGTTCAATCACATTTTCTTACTAATTAGGTTACTTGGGTTAATAGCACTCAAGGCTTACACACACGTCGTACCCATTTACTTCCCATTGGATTAACCTAATACAGTATATATATAGCTACCCCTCAATATTGAGGTACACCGCATGGTACCTCACTCGCACGGTCTCCACCGTAATGCCATAGAAATGAACACGGTCCCTCAACCTATGTCGGAGTGACGTGCATATCTCTAAATAACAATGTTACATTCTGCATATATCTGTCATTACTATGCTACGTAAGCATACGGAGAACCACCTTTGATCGAATCAGATTCCATACCAGAGTAGTGCCCTCAAGTCTACTATACACCACCTAGACCAGACATGAATGTATCTAGAATTTCCCACGTATGTATCGTCAATTGTATTCAATGCCTTGACCGTACATAATGTGCACCAAGTTCCGTGGCAGGGCTATACAATAAACACGGAACTCGGTCAGGAGCTTTTCCATATCTATACAGGCCCACCTTTAAGAGCCTCAAAATATAGATATTCCTAGGGTATGTTTTTCATGGTGGCTATGGCCCCTCCCTCAACTAGTAAAGACTACAAAAGCTAAGAAAATTGCCCCTAACAAACAATCTGAACATCCAGTTGGCGTCTCCCCTCAACTACCATACCTCGATAGTGAAAGGTGAATGGTTTATTAGGTTTAGCTCTAGTCTTTTTGCATCCCACTGGCTGCTAATGAAGCGTATCCGACGATCTACTATCCTTGTTGGTCCTGACCTATGCCTCCTCGTTGAGGCGACCGCCGAATCACCCTATTGTTATCTCGTCACAACATTCTGACTGCAAGGCTACTTTTGCAGTCAAGGCCCACCCCTGGTAGTAACGCGCAGACCCAACATCTGCAAGCACAACCTATACATCTGCCACCACACAGAGGACTACCCGGAGCACCTTGCGTATCTCAGGAAGTCACGTGCTTCCCCTTCCAATCCTTCGGAGCCGACAGAATAATCAGATGAATGTGTGCTCCCCTTGCGCCTCTTGATACCACGATGATCTACCCCGTTGGGTTATTCACCCTCAAATGTGCAGACCGGTCCAAGCGCCTCATTTTAATATGTTATTAGATCCAATGTCTAAGTATTCCTTTATGCGCTTGCTTTACCTCATCAGGTTTCCTTTTTACTTGGTTATTCCCATTCACATTGACTTCTTATTCAAGTTACCAATTTCCTTTTGCTTATTAATTTCAGTCATTTACCTTAACCCATTTATGTTTATTAATAAGCCCGCAATATGTTATTCTCTAGATTGTGATCCAAGGTCTGTAATACACAATCCCTTTATATTCTTGTTTGATTTCAAGGTTAAAATAACATGTTCTACTTAATATGTTATTAAGTATATCTCAATTCACATATTTTCTATTTAACATGTTACTTATCATTTATGATTAAATATAACTTATTTCATAAGTTGCCTCATTCTTTCTTACTTAATCATAATTCCGTCTTATACTGTCACTACAACTTATTGTTGTTTACTTATTAACTTAGTTCTCTTACCTAAGGTTTACTAATAATTCTCCTTTCCATTTATTATAACCTATGTTATAATTCGTCTTATCCCTAGGACAAGCCTTAACATGTTATTCTTATTAGCATATTTCAGATTTCCAAGTTTTCAAATTACTTAATTCATAATTAAGTACAACTTCTTTCATTTCATAAATTTTCCCTCATTTGCTGATTACTTAATTTACAATAAGTACCATTTTTCTCATTACACAAGTTATCTCATTTTCTCACTAGTTTATCATAACCTAAGTATTAATATCCACTTGTCCATAAGACAAGTCTACCTATTATATAACATTCTCATTAATGTAATTTATTTATAATAGGTTATTATCATTCCCCGTTCATTCCCTTTCCTTTATTGTTGTAATTATCCTTCATTCAATTCCATTTATTTTCATTAATTACAATTAATGATGTTTATAAGTCCTGCCATTCACACACACACACACACACATACATATATATATATATATATATATATATATATTCATGCATTAGACCTCTCACATTAAGCCTACACTTGTAAATGATGGATTTGCTGGGCGGTTCCGGGCAGACCACAAGTTGACTTAACCTTGTGTCTTAGCATCACTACATGTTTTATTTATGCACTTAGACCCCTCATATTAGATTTACCACAAGTGGATGTTGAATATGTCGGGCGGTTCCGGGCAGACTTCTACCACAAGTGTAATCTAACCTTGTGTCTATGCGCGGTTACAGTTTACTATTTACTGTAAATTTCCTATATTTTACATGTCATCGTATTAAACCCATTTTATGTCGCATGTTCTTCCTAACATACAATAAATTCTATTCTAACATGTAATCATTTAATCATGTAATTGTTCAAATCAACAAACTAACATATAATTTTCTCAATTTCTACCGTTAATGGTCCAGGTACGTAAATGTCACAAGTTAACATGAAATTGAAACAACAGTAATTGCTACACTTATTTTGACAAGTTTATATTTCAACATATGAATTTTCCAACATATTAATATCTTAACATATTAATATTCCAACATGTCATATTCGTCACTTTAATCTTTTAATATATGTTTAAACATTTCAACATGTCATATATAACATTTCAATGCTTTTTTAATTATTCTAGCAAATTCACATTGTGTAATAATGGGGAATGTTAAATGATAATATATCATTATCGAAAATGATATAACTTAAATTCACTCACCTCATTTGCTTTCCAAATCCTGGATCTGGTCCAAATCTAACATTCCATGGTTTTCCCCTAACTGGATTCAGAACCTAACAACCATGGATTCATAATTTTTACTAAAAGAGAAAGAAAATTGAATAGACAAAATCTAGAAAACTACCTCACATCGCATATGATTCTAAACACCTTTTTATTAACATCAATTATTTTCCTCCAGATCTTTATTTAGAATTTTTCCTAAACTAATAATCTTAATTTTCTAAAGAGATTTGAGGAGGAAGAAGAATGGAAAAGTAACTACATCGTCTCAGAAATGTGAGATTTAGCTAGGCTCTGCTAGCGTATTTATCGGTTTTCAGGATCTTATCGTACACGTAGTGCTGAGTCAGCATTGAACTTGGTTAAGAAAATAGTCCAGATTCATCTTTTAATGTTTATAACGTTTATTTTTTAAACGTTCAATCTCTTTCATGTTTTTCCTTTTCAAACCTTATTTCACACTGCATATATATATATATATAATATTAATGTTTTGCAGCATTTAATAGCTTCCTTGTTTTGCTCTTTTTAAATTGATTGTGCCTATTTTCCTTCTATAACTAATTGCATGCTATTAATCTTTTACTTTTGAATTTCAAATGCCTTTATTTTATTTTATTACATGCCTTATCTTTTTATTTAACGCAATCATTTTACCATGTTTCCTTTTTCCTTATTTAAATCAATCCATTGCATTAATTTAGCGCAAATATTATTTTCCATCAGTTTTGAATTAATTTGAATTATATTCATATATAAGGCCCTTGTACGTATACAAAATTTGTAATGACCATTTTACACGTATATATATGCACAATTTCCATTTCGTTTTCAAAATTCAAATAGTGTTGCATTGTTATTTGATTCTTGCCATATTTCTATGATTTCAGGCTTATCTTAAATTTTATCTCTTGTATACACACACACACGCACACATACATATATATACGTATATTCTCATATACATATATACATATATTTTCTTTAATTCGTTATATGTATGTTTTTCCTTATATGTGTGTTTATACATATTTTCTCTTATGAACATGTGCCATTTTAACCGTCCCTTAAATAAAAAATATGACAGCGGCAGGGATCAAACTCTACACCTCTTGTACGCAAGTCACATGTTCTAACCAACTGGGCTACCAAGACTACTGTTAACAATACCTAAAACAATGACAATTATTGTTCTCTTCGTACTTCTCTTTTTCATGTTTTTTACAATATTACAGTTAAACCAATGCATGAATTTTTTTCTTTTATTTCTCTTTTATTATTAATGCATAATCAGTGCATGCAACATGTTTACACTGCAAGCAACCAATCCTTTCTTTCATTTAATGCATGCATTACATTTTTATTCGCATTAATATTTTCTTCTTTTTAAATGTATATATCAATGCATATATAACACATATGCATTATTTAACTATTTTAGTTGTTACAAAATGCGGGGTATTACATATAAGAAGGGATTGATCGAAAGCATATGATTCAAAACCCAGAACCAAAAGCAAGGACATCGCCAGTACCAATTATAGGCAATAAGACATGATGTTGACAATAAATCAAGGGTGAAGGAGGCATGCTATCGGCACCAACATATCTGAAACAATTAGCTTGGTATTGATACATCAAAGGGGGATGACTAATTTGGTTTCGGTACCCATGGAGAAGAAGCAGAGACCTAGGGTTGATACCAAGGAAGTAAGGATAAAACTGTTGGAGCAATAAAGAAAGAAAACAATATAATAAAGACCGAAAGCACTATCCGATATCGGAATATAATGGCACTGAAAAAGAAGTGCGGTCGATAGCATCAGAACAAACAAAGTGTTATCGAATCAATGAATTTTTGAAAGATAAAGTCAAGCACTAGAGTCCGACACCAAAACTAGATGAAATCCACCAGAAGTGCTATAGCTACCAACAGGCTTAATAGCGATACCGAAAGCAACGCTAAAGATCACAAGAAAGAAAGCAATGAAGCATATCCTAAAGACGGCCTGAAAGCGGATTCACTTCCACAATAAAAGCATCATGACAAAGAGAATCCAGAATCAAAAGCAGTATCAAACCGAAGAGACCGACACCCGAAAGCCGATACCGGAAGCCGCTGAAGTAGATCGGTGCCGATAGCATAAATCAGAAGTGGACTTCCCACGGAGGCATCACAAAAGGGGGCCAAATTTTACCTATATTTTGTACACCTCTTTCATTGCACATTTCCTTATCATTTTAACAAAACATGTTTACTTACAAACTTATTGATTCACATAACATATCTTATAATTTTTCCTGTTCCAATGAGTTAAAGTTGTCACAATCTGTTCTTGATGACAAACTTTTATATTTCCTTTCACTCAAGATCACATATGCACCACATATGTCTAATTCATTTATATTCACACTTTCTGGTAACCACTTATATCGCTTAACCCCACACATGTTTATGCACTTAATTCTTTCGAAAACAAATTTGCACAATTTTCTTTGAAAATTACTTTAATGCAACTCTTAATATTAAAATTAGTAAATTCCTGAAATTGTAATCTTTGAAATTTGAAACTTGAAATTTTTTCTAGAAATATTTCTCTATATTTATATATTATTTTCAAGTTCTTTCTAAAAAATTTAACTGTGGGTCTAAGTACCAAGGGGTTTCTTAATCGCCTTTCCAAAATCCATTGCGCGAAATTATATTTCTTCATCCAAAATTTCTCTTTCCCACTAATTCCTCCAAAACTATATCTGAACTGAAATATAAGACTATCTCCGCTTTTGCGCCAAATGTGTGTGTGTGAATATATATATATTTCTAATTTAGTTTTCTTCTTATTTTTTTCTCAACTTACAAGGCCCTACTACCGAATCTATTAATCTGAAATACCAAAATTTCGGATACTAACACATGGAATCTTTTCTCTTTTATTTTTTCTTAAACAGTGTACATTTTTCACTCTAGCCACTCATAAGCTTACCATTCTCAAATTTTTATAATCATTTCCTTAGTGTGCAAAACTAACACCCACAACTTTCTCTATTTATTACTTTAATTAGTGGGTACCTCTATGGATCTTGGTGTATACATATATATAATATTTAAATTTTAAAAATGCAAATAGGTTCACTTATCATTTATATAAGGATTCTAAACCTAAGCTCTAATACCAAATATAACAAACCAAAGTTCAATAGGTCTGAATTTTTCGCAAAAAGCGAAAATGTAAGTCCACTGAAATCCGAGTTGATTTGTCTGGTATCCTGCAGAAATGCAAAGATAAAATATATCAAATCTTACAATCAAATATCTCACAACGGAATGAATCAAATATAACAATAAGTAAATTCTTACCATAAGAACGACACTGTCTAACAAGTGTCTCTAAGCTGTATAATCTCTTCTACCTGCATAACCTGCGGGTTTGTTATGAGGAGGGGGTCAGAACAAAAGTTCTGGTGAATGGACAAATTATACTATCTATAAATAACACTGTAAGTACCGTTCTATCATTAGCTTAACTTCATTAAGTTATTTGGCTTTATTACACATTACACTTCCAATTTCACGCATATATCATACCCATATACTCCCTAGTAGATTAACCTAATAAATAATATATATATATATATGTAGTTATATGCCCAATATATCATGGTACTCCCCATAGTAATGTCCTCGAGTGGTCTCCATAGTCGCACTATGAAAACGTAATAGACCTCCATCGCTATGCTACGAAATCGTACAAGACCATGCTACGAAAACACGTTAAGTTTTCATTGCTATGCTACGAAAGCAAACTAGGCCACCATCGCTACACTACTAAGCGCCCTAATCCTGAGTTCCCCATGGAACTCAGCCAGGGGATTTCCATATCAGTCAAGAATGGCTTCGTAAGGCCTACAATACATATATCAAGGATTGATCTGTTTCTTTTGGTGGTTATGGCCCCCACCGGCCCCCCTAACTAACGAAATATCATTCAAAGAGCTAAGTGATCGTGCCCCCAACAAATAGTTTAAGCATCCAATTTGGCAATGTCCCTCATCCAATGAGGCGATAGTAAAAGATCATTGGTTTTTTGGTTTAGCCCCAGTCTTTCCCATACTCGCTCCGGCTGATGATGATAGGTATCCAACGACCTACTATCCTTGTTGGATCATGACCACAAAGCCTGTTATCCCGAGCCGAGGCAGGCATCGAATCTTCCTAAAAAACATCCCATCAGCCATTTAGGCATCCCTTGATATAAATGCAGCCAAGGCATACTCTATGGATTTAACCGTACAGACCATGCCTCTATAGGTACAACTTCGCTAGGCCAACCACAAAGGGCCATCTCAGAGTATTCTCACATCCCGTCGAAATCTCGAACTTTCTTCTAGTCCCATCAAACAACTTGGTGTGCTCTCACGGTGTCTTGGGACACCTATGATGATTTTCCCTATTCGACTCTTCATCCCTATGGACTGGGCCAAATGCAATTGTCTAATTTACAGTTATGCGTTTAACATCCTCATCTTTTTGTTGATTAACAATATTTAATCTTATATTATTTTTTCATCAAATTACATTGCCTAGTCTCAAGGCTATCATAAATTAATACATTCATATTAAAGTCTAACTCCTTTTAGGCTCGTAACTTACACTTTTAAAGTCAATATGTTAAAATTTAATAGTTTTAAGCACGTAACTTAACATTTTTAAGTCAATATGTTCATAAAGCCTAATACTAAATTTCAGGCTTGTAACTTAAACTTTTTAGGTCAATATTTCCATGTTAAGGCTTAACTATTCTTTTAACCATTTCCTTTCATATTCATATTTGTAATTAAACTATGTTTATTTATTATGATTTTCCTGTTTTCATATTTATGCAAATATAAGCTAAGATTTCAGATTTATAATAAACATCACATACTCTTTTTTCCTTTTATAACATCTTTCAACTATACTACCCTTTTTCTTTCCCTCTTTACAATTTATACTTTAGGAAGCCAGGCCTACTCTTAATTGATTGGTTATCAAGACTATATGATAATTATTTCCAAAGTTTAGGTATTTCCTTTAATAGAACCCATAATTGCAAGACATTTATTTTCTAAAAATCTTTTGTTATCGAATTAGTGCAAAATACAGTTAATTCCCTATTCCGCACTAATCCCTGCCTTTAGTTGTTTTCGTGTTTGCAATCATGTTTCCAATATTCCTTATTGACCAAACTATGCAAATATATTCCTTATTTCCTAACCAAACAATTTAAGCTATTTCTAACCTTTCATTATATATATATAAAAATGTGTGTGTGTGTGTGTGTGTGTGTGTGTATGTGTGAATTCCTATTTTACTTATTTTTATTTCCAACCCATGTTCCCTTTTTATTCGTAATTCCAATTGAATTATGTTTTCCAACGCTCACAAAAAAGAGATTATAATCAGTCATACAAAATTAGGCGCTTAATTCAACCTTATGCATATGCCAATATTGCAGATTTATATATATTTTGCGCATACTCAAAATTCAACATAAAACTATAAAATTCAACATAGAAAGGGGTAAATAGGAAGAAGGGAAAGTATAATAAATTTTACAAGAATCAAACGATATCATATACTATTATAAGAAAATATAATTTAAATCCACTCGCCTGAATGTTCTAATTCCTGAACAGATTTATCATTTGTGGTCTTCTTAATTAAATCTACAACTGTGATTACCAGAGATTTACAAATTTGATTCTAAATGAATGAAAAGAACAATATTACATTATTAGATTAAGATTCATGAAATTTACCTCAAACGGACAAGGAAATCTAGGGATCTATATCCAAAATTTATTATCTTCATCTCCAAATCTTAAAACAGCAATACCTAGACTAACATTTTATATTTCAGAAGTGTTGGAGAAGAAATAAAATGACAAGGCTTCTGCACCTACTCAGAAAAATGTAAATTCATGGTTGGCCATTTACATTTATATATAGCTGCCAAAGAAGAACCACGAATGTCCAATTCATGAAGATTAATTCCGACTCGTCAAAGAAATAAAAATACTTCAGATCTAGCACAAATGGATCAGCCCAGACCCTTGCTGTGTCGACCCATGGATCGACACATGGGTCGACCCACACAAGATTTCAATACGTGTATTGGATCGTCTGTTATGCTTGATTTTCTTGCGATTAAACGTTACTTTTAACATTAAATTTCTTAACCATTTCCATTTATTCCTTCCCTTTTTAACGTGCGTTCTTATTTCAAATTCAAATGCGTAATCAATATGCGCACATACTTTGAGATTTATTTATGTGGTATTTACACAAGATTTCAAATGTTACTACTAACGTTATATTTATTTTCAGTTTTATTACTTATGCATTAATTTTCTTTCATTTTCAGCACATGTCTAATTTTTATTTTAAACATGCACTATTTCTAGAATTAACACGTGCATACTTATTTTAAGTTAGAACATTAGTTAATGTCATCAAGTTTTCCATAATTTAATTCTAGTTGTGACACACGCTCATTTTCAAATGCAAACGCGCGCCACCTCTGATATTTGTGCTTAAACATATTTTTATGTACATGTGTGTTCACATGTGCGTCAACATTCCAAAATTAATAATTTACTTCTAATTTTGACCTTATTATCGTTTATATTTCTTTTAATATTATTCTTGTTATGATCTTATAAATGTCCTTAATGATGTGCATTATCTTTCAAATTCAAATGCACGTTGCTTTTGACATCTATACACACATACATACATTCATATATATATATATATATATATATATATATATATATATATATATATACATACATACATACATACATACATACGTATATATCCACATACATATACATGTACATATACATACATACATACATATATATATATATATATATATATATGAAATAAACATATGTTTACACACGCTTACATGCGTTACTATTAACTAGTTATCCATATTTAAACTTCAAGGTTACATTCTATTTATTAATTTATAACGTGTTATTAATTAACCTCCAATCATTCTTCTGTAACGTTTCTTTTTATTTGATCCTATTTGTACATTTATAACTTTAAGTTTGCATAATGGCAACTTTTTATTTATTGCTCATTTTTTAAACTTTATTTCGAATTTCAAATCCACATTACTCATGTAATTATTTTGATAATTTTATTACTTAAAATGCGGGGTATTACAAGTAATTTGTGGATCATATCATTTTCTGATATTATAAGACTGAGTATGTGAATTTCAAGGGATGGACTAGTTTCAGAAATAAAGTGATTAAAACAATACGGCATGTTCAAGTAGTTTGTGGATGAGGTCTTTCTATATTTGTTGACTTGGTTTAATTATAGGGCTTACCTTTATTAGCATATTTGGAAGATTTTTTTGGCTAACCTATTCTACCTATTCACACCAGCAATTTGAATGACATGTCAATGTTGATAATAGGAGAAAAATATGAATATTAGATTTATTGCGAGAAAATATAGGAAACAAACGGAGTAAAGGGCTTTTTTGGCACTTAATGTGTACATTAAAAAAGATACGACACCAAAGTTATTCCAACTATTATTAAAATTATTGTAAAAATTGAAAGCAATAACACCTAATGGGGTAAAATGGTGAAATCCGAGCCTAAGCTAAACATATAACTTTTTAAATTTAATTTATTTATTACTAACCAGGTTCAACTATCCTAAAAACATAATTTAAGATTCTACATCAACAAGAATGTCAAATTTCTACCGTACAATCATTTATAAATCTGTGAGAGACAATATCACTCACTTAGTTAAAGTATCTCAAGCCATTGTTAAATCGTAGAGCTTTTGGGTCTAACTGAAGAAATCATGTCCATATCTGATAACGTATGCAGAAGTTACATAATATATAAGTCTATGGATTATTTAAATAAATTATTTAACTTAAATAGTAATTAGCCACTTACTAACTACCTTCATTAGACACTAATTACCTTCCTCCCCAACCTATACATATACGCTTATCAAAACTGATCTCTTCATGCTCTCTCCCTCGCTCTTCCCTTGTAGCTTTGCCCACACATAGAATGGAATGACAAACATACTTCACCATCAGATTTCTCTACAATGTGAGCTTCGTACCCATATCACTTCGAAGAACCCGATGGTCCCCTTCAAAATTCATCCTCAGGGAGTGAGCTAAAGGCTCGTATCTTCGCGAATTGCTTCAAAGATCTGGTGATGGTGAAACATGATGAAAACATGTGTGTCGGGATGAGAAACTCAATGATATCGCCATCGTAACCTATCTGGCTAGAAATCAATCACAAAGCCAACCCTAGTTGGTCGTGGCTAATGGACAAACCCAGGGAATGTACACGCACCTTTTCAAATTGATACGAGCTTGTAGATTTCGATCACACGAATTCAAAAAACCCATTTTCATGATTTTTAGATGAGTATGGAGTGAAATCTTAATTTTTGAAAGTACGGAGAAGAGATGGCCAGGAAAATTTGAGGAAGGTGATTTTACAATAAATTAGAAAATAGACGACCAATCAGAAATAAGGGGTATTTATAGTGTTATTAGGTTAAATTGTGTTTAATTCTCCATCCAAAATAAACATGCATTTTAATTCCATACGATTAAATGACACATCCAAATGCTACAAAACTTGACATCGCACAACAACTTACTGCTGTAATTCCAAAAATATATTTTTCATCGTAATCCAGCACTATGCCCCAGAACGATAATTTTCGCTTTTATTTTAAGATTGTTTTGTCCGTGAGGAATCAAATCTTAAAATACGGCGATCCTTACTTTTCATCACCTAGTAAACCATCCGAACTCAATGGAAATGGCCTCAAGTCCTGATTCAACTGTTAATGAAAAATCCTATTTTAGATTCGTTAAATAATTAATGATTAATATTCAAATGAATTATTTTGAATATTCAATCATCAAAGTACAAATCGTTACATTCTTCTTTCCTTAAAGGATTTCGTCTTCAAAATCCTAATGGACAAAACAACACAACCTAACACTCACGCATAAGTGACGATCCAAGATAAATCATCACTCGTCGCTTTCAAAACTACCAGTGAAAGCGGTCACTACAAAGGAAATAGACTAGGAATTTGGCATGGAGCCAATATTCCCATTCCTAAGAACAATCACAATCAAAATTCAAGAATGATATAACTAAGCCACACCTCTATGTCATGCACTAATTTCCAAATAGTGGATAATGGAGAATACGAGTGATGACCCCTTAATTGGGAGATAAATCAACTAAGCAACTTCTCTCCCAACTCTGGCTTAGTTCACAGAAATTTTTGGCAGCACCTCCTCTTTGCGGCTCGATCCAGAAAACTGCCACTCAAAGCAACATTTGTTGCCAAATCATGTATTGAAAAAATGGACTAGAGAAAACAAGGCTATCTACATGCATAACAATCACATAACTATTATCAGCCATGTGAACATTGACAGTTAAACATGTACAAGAAAAAAAAGCATAGGAAAAATAAAAGAAATCATCAAAATAACATCATGCCTACTCTAGCATGCATGATACTATCCTAACTGGTATGAGACATCAAATAGGACAACCAATTCGTATATGACTTGACAAACTTGGTGACCATCTCATTGTAAATATAAATCCAACATCCTTTATCAATGAATAGGGTATGACATGAGTTTCCTTATAATACCTCAACTCCCTGACAACCTACCAACGAAAAACATCGAAAATTGTTCCAACATGCACCCATGAATCTTGAGTAGTCATAGGGGATACACGTCACTTCCTATTTAGTATTCCCGATTGATCATCCATCCATCTACATATGAATCCTCAACCACTTCCTCCAACGATGTCGTAAAGAACATCTCTTTTATATGGAACCAACCACATTGGTCAAGTCCGCACAATATCAATCTAACCTTAGTGTAATGACCCGCATTGTCAGAGGTATTATAATTAATTAATTTAATTATATAAATAGTGATTTAGGGAATTAAATCATCATTTAATTAAATAAGTGAATATTTAATTAATTTAAATAATAGAGTAATATATTTAATTCAGAAATAATCAAAAATATTGGAAATCACAATATTCTATGAACTGGGTCATCCCTAGGATTTATTTCAGCTTAGAGTTGAATTATATTGACAAATATATTCAATCGACGTCAGTTTGAAACGTAGAATTATAATATAACTAAAATAGAGCGCGTAACGACGCGGCAGTTCGCTATTTGGCGATTTGAACTTCAACTGGATATACAGGGTTCATTTTTAATCGGATTTCTATGAAACAAGAAACGTGTGGAGCTGGTGGAGTATATCTTTTTAGTGGAAGAGAAAAATCGGGATTTCGTCGTGTAGATTTTGAGTTACGTCCAAATCAAATTCTCAGAAATGCAGCGCCCTGACCATAACGATTTAGTTATATTTTATATAAGGATTTAAATAGAAATCGAACATCGATATAACTCTGACGATGTAATATCGAGTTGTAAATCCACAAAGGAACATTCTGGAGCTGTACGATATTCCACTGTGAATATTGACAGGAATATTTATTTTTAAATATTAAATTAGTTATATTTAAATATATTTATATATTTAAATAGGTTATTTAGAGCGTTAAAAATAGCCACTTTTGCAAACGAAGTCAGAATTCGACGAAACCAGTTTCGTTGGGGCCGTAATGTCGAACTCTAGCTACATGTCCAGTTTGGTGATTTTTAGACATCACAGATGATCACAGGAATTTTTCAAGACTTATATGACAATGTAAAATAAATAAAATAAAATTTGTATGGATAAAAATGTTACAACGAACCACACTTCTGCACTATATATACTCCATCCCTTTGTCTAAACCTAATTTCAACTTCAGGAAAAAAATCCGCCTCCATCATTCTCGTTTAAAGCCAAAACGAGATTTGAAATAAATTATATCAATTCGTATAAATTTCCAGAAATTACAAAACCTATTCCTTTGGATTTGTATTAAGACCAGCTTGAATTCTGTAATCGTTTTGGAGGGTGCGCACCATCTTAGCGTTGATCGAGGTCTTAAACAGTAGACTTAGGGTTGCGATTCATTGTGAATACGAGCATCAATTCGCGAAATGAGGTTCGGATTCGGTTACAACAGGGTAAATCGCAAGTATCGACAAGATTTTTGGGTGATTCCGCAAGAAATGGTGTCGCTGTTTTTGTGTACAGCAAGGAAAAGGGGAGCTCGACGGAAAGTTAGAGAGGGGATCGAACTCGGTAGTGATAGGATGGGAGGATGGAGATTGGTGTGGAGAACGAGGTGGTAATGGAGGCGGGCATAATCGTTGGCCAGAACGACGAGAGTGAGCGGCCAAAGGACTGGTCAACGAGGGGATTTCTTGATTGAATACGGGGGGATGATTTTTCATTTTGGGGAAGACAATAATTTGGTGCGGGTCTGGGAATATAGGAGGATGGATGGGCCGACATTTAATAGGATGGTGAGGCCTGATTTGAATTCAATAGCCTAGTTTTAATTTAGTATCATTAAGTAGTTGTATTAACTTTAATGCATTGTATCTCGGCCATACGAAATCAAAATTGGACGAAACAAGAATCGTTGGGATCGTATGGACGGACACTACACCATGGAGTTGATCGGGAGTGAATCCGAGCTCGTTACAATTTATAGCAAAATAAATTGTCCGATCTGAATCAACGACAATTATCGTTAATTAACGATAATAGTCCAATGTGAGTAAAACTCACCAACTCTGAACAGTTATATTTTTATAACGTATATTTAGAACTGATAAATGATGACTGATTGCTGTGTGTTAACTGTTTGGTTGAGTTGCTTGTGTATTAGTTGAAATTATAGATAACGATATATATATAATCATTAATCGAATATTGATTCTGTTTAAACAAAATATTTTATATTTGCGTTGTTTAACATCTATGATGTAGGGAAACATGTTGGAGGGGTCCAACTGGACTCCTCAATATTTGTGACACTGTTCTGTTCATATATTGTAATATGTGATGTGATATATAATCTGTTTGATTATGTGTGTTAGAATGACGTTGATCATTGTGATTCGATATTTTCAATATCATAAAAAGACCCTGGGATGTAAAAAGGGATATTTCAATGTATATTGTAATAAAGGAATTTTATAAAATCAACCGATTTTATAAAAGGAAATAATTTGAAAATAAAGCATTTATAAAATCATAGGATATTATAAAGGAGAATATTTATTTAGAAAATAAATGGAATTGTAAAAGGAACATTTATTTAGAAAATAAATAGGATAAAAGAAAAAGGGGAATTAACGAGATAGGAAAGAGTTAGTCGATTAGAGTTATCAAATAGAGTTTATCACAAAGAAGTTAATCAAATATAGTTTATTCAATGAAGTTAGTCAAACATAATTATTAAGGATAAGTTACCATTTAGCATGACTGCTAGCGTAATTCGCAGGGCTGCAGATAGCCTACGGCGGTCGGATGTTTCCTGAGGGAACCAAGCGTAACCATTGTGATCGCTGCGATCTAGAGTCAATTGAATGGATTTAAATTCAATATTAGTTATTCGAATAGGAGTTAAACAAATAGAGTTATTCAATTAGAGATTAAAGAAATAGAGTTAAGCAAAATTAGAAACTGACTAGAGATTAGTAAGTTGAATGGTTTTCTGAGTATCGATCTGATGTTGGTTTCGGCCTTCGGGGTTTATACTTGGGTAGTCGTTCTCTTACTAGTTTACAGTTAGGGACTAATAGTTGTGGGATGATAGTGATATGTAAATAAACAAATGGAAATGTTTTCCAATGTTAATAACGTATGTTTTTTAAATATAGAAATGAGGAGACATATAGATATATATATATGTATGGTTGATGATAGATCGATATAATTTCCACTTGGAAATAATATCGTTGTTTGCACATGTGTTTTTCTTTGATAGTTAACTCATGGACTATCGAAATTTTCGACCATTTTCACGTTGTTAATATGGAGAGACCGGTTGGATTATTATCCGAAGAACCACTCTGTATTGGCATAAGCGCTGCAAATCATATATGCCTAAGATAATTGAAGATGGAGTTATGCAAGGCTATCCTGTTTATAGAATAGTGCCTTCGGTTTGTCCAGTCCCAGGACGACCTGTATGGAAGAATGACTGACAAAGTATATCTAATAGATCGCGTAAGTTGATCTCTTCAAACTTATTCATGTTTGGTGGCGGAGGAATTCGTTTCTCTTAGCTGTATACCTGTGGTATTTTTGGGGAAATCAATTTGTGATTTGGCGGGTATGACGATGTGACATTCAAAGTGAATGAAGATGTGGCATGTAAAAGATAAGCGTAGCTTCTAGCCTCACATTCGGTAATTGACAAAAGTCGGGCAGGCAGCATGGCTAAGTCGGTCGCTCCGAAGTAGGGTGTATAATCACCTATCTAGAGAATTTTCATTTGCTTCTTTAATCTATCAGTGATGTCCCATATATATACGGGAAACGGTTGCTGATCCCAACCGTTGGTGATATACATTCGATACACTCAAGCGAAATGAGTGGTCGGTCATGTGCGGCTGAGTTGCAAGATGTTCTTGTTGAACTCCAGTGTATCGTTCCTAGAGTACACTGATCGGAAGGTGGTTCCATACCTTGTCATAGTTGGAAATCCATTACCCAATACGTGCTTGCGATTTCGATTGTATACTATATATGTAGAATGTGAGATGAAAGCATTCTGCTAAATTGATAGCTATTTGTATATAGACATTATTATAATATCAGAATGATATTGCTTTTCAAGGATGTTTGTATTCTCATAAGTGAAAACCCGTTCCATATTCACGGCGTGGTCTTATGAGATATTATATACCTGTATAACTGTTTTACTCATACCAGTCCCATGACTGACCCGGAGTTTATTTTGTTTGTTTCCCTAAACTCTTGGGTGCCCAATTTTGTACGGGCAGTCAAGTAGTCAGGATTTTCAGATATATCTGAAGAGCTGGAGCAGGAGGCTTCAGGATCATATAGCTATAGTTTGTTTCCGCTGTGTTGTAAGTGTTGTACTCTGATAAGTGCTATTGTATACATAACTGTTATATTTCAAAGTTATGTTATATATTATATGTTATTCATTCCGCTGTGAGATTCGTGTTACTTTGATGATGTAAGTTCTTCTTTTCTTCTTCTATTCTAAGTTTCTATCTTATCTATCCTCACCTTCTATCTTCTTTCTATTAATTTCTTGAATTTCCAGTACAATTTGGGGTTGGACTTGTGTTATTTAGTCAGCTCAAATTGGTCCGGACTTTCGGGTCATTACAGTTGGTATCAGAGCTTAAGTTAAGTGATTTACCTTGGCTCTGTGGTGTGACTCGGTAGAGATAGGGTAAGTATCACCCTAGATTGAGTTTGAGTGTATATATACGAGTGTGTTTTTGTATTTGATATAAAAATGGTTTTATATTGTGGGGATTTATCGGTTGAGTTGTTTATGAGTTCTGGTCGATCGGTTTGATCCACTGTATCGGTAGGAGTAAATAAACACTTGAATACGATGGACCGACACAGTATGGATATGTGATATATTATCATATATAGGATGTGTTGGTAGTAATTATAATCAGATAAGATTATAAAAAGTGAAATGGTTATATATAACCAATTAGAATTTATACAAGTGAATTATATAAAATTGAATTGAATTAAATCTGAATTTAGATCAGAATTGGAATTTAAAATCCCAGAAACAGGAAAGGTGTTTGTAAATGAATCTGGATTTAATATATGTGAATTTTAAGATCCTGGGAGATTTTAAATTTGTTTACAACATTGTAAAAGGATATTTGGAATTGATTTCAAGGTGGAAATGTTTAAAAATGGGTTTTGGAAGTGCTATAGTATTGAATTCACTTCGGTAGCTGGAAAATAGATTCCGATGTTGATCATGACATTATCGGTGTTCATTTTCGAGTATGTAAGTGACAGATTACTACCAAGGATTTTGTTTTGAATTTGTTTTGGGAAAACAAGTTGTTTTGAATTTCAAAAAGGAAAATTTGATTTTTGAAAGAGGTAAACTGTTAAAAAAAACTTCCAGGAAGAAAAGGTTGTTTGAATTTAAACAAATTAAAGTAAAGTTTGTAAATCCAGTAGAATTGGGATTGAGTTAAAAGCCAGTTAAGTAAAAATCGTATTAAAATAGATTGATGTCAAGTGGAATTAGACTTGATTAGAGATAATCTGGAATTATATTGAACTGGTGAGTTATGGATTTGAAATCAAGAATAGTGCTTGATTTTGAAATAAAATTCGACTTAGGTATAAGCGAATGGTTTGAGTTGAGGATATAAACTAATCGAAGTTAGATTAGTATGACAGTGGTATATGCAAGGTTGTTAATAGATGGAAATGATACAATGGTATGCCCGACAAAAAGGTACAAGTTTATATTTGACATAAGCATGAGATTTATGAGCCGAATTGGCAAGCCGTTTGGCTGTTTGATTTTCTTTTGCGTTGGAGAAGGCCTAGAGAGGCAAGTTGGAGTTTTACCGAAAGAGCTGTACAAAGGAGGTTATGGCGAAATTTTCCGAAAATTTAAAGTGTTAGAAAATTTTTAGAATTTTTGAAAATTTTAGTTAGTCGGAATGAATAAATATTTTAGTCGATATTAATTGTTCAGTTGAAATCAGAAATAAAGGGCAAACAAATCTTAGGAATTCCAATAGATTGGGTCGTCCTCTACCTAAGCAATTTCGAGGACGAAATTATTTTAAGTGGGAAAGAATGTAATGACCCGCATTGTCAGAGGTATTATAATTTATTTATTTAATTATATAAATAGTGATTTAGGGAAATAAATCGTCGTTTAATTAAATAAGTGAATATTTAATTAATTTAAATAAGAGAGTAATATACTTAATTCAGAAATAATCAAAAATATTGGAAATCACAATATTCTATGAACTGGGTCATCCCTAGGATTTAGTTCAGCTTAGAATTGAATTATATTGACAAATATATTTAATCGACGTCAGTTTGAAACGTAGAATTATACTATAATTAAAATAGAGTACGTAACGACGCGACAGTTCGTAATTTGGCGATTTGAACTTCAACTGGATATACAGGGTTCATTTTTAATCGGATTTCTGTGAAACAAGAAACGTGTGGAGCTAGTGGAGTATATATTTTTAGTGGAAGAGAAAAATTGGGATTTCGTTGTGTAGATTTTGAGTTACGTCCAAATCAAATTCTCATAAATGCAGCGCCCGGACCATAACGATTTAATTATATTTTATATAAGGACTTAAATAGAAATCGAACATTGATATAACTCTGACGATGTAATATCGAGTTGTAAATCCATATAGGAATATTCTGGAGCTGTACGGTATTCCACTGTGAATATAGACAAGAATATTTATTTTTAAATATTAAATTAGTTATATTTAAATAGGTTATTTAGAGCGTTAAAAATAGCCACTTTTGCAAACGAAGTCGGAATTCGACGAAACCAGTTTCGTTGGGGCCGTAATGTCGAACTCTAGCTACATGTTCAGTTTGGTGATTTTTGAACATCACAGGTGATCACAGGAATTTTTCAAGACTTATATGACAATGTAAATAAATAAAATAAAATTTGTATGGATAAAAATGTTACAACAAACCACACTTCTGCACTATATATACACCATCCCTTTGCCTAAACCTAATTTCAACTTCAGGAAAAAAATCCGCCTCCATCATTCTCATTTAAAACCAAAACAAGATTTGACATAAATTATATCAATTCGTATAAATTTCCAGAAATTACAAAACCTATTCCTTTGGATTTGTATTAAGACCAGCTTGAATTATGTAATCGTTTTGGAGGGTCCGCACCATCTTAGCGTTGATCGAGGTCTTAAATAGTAGACTTAGGGTTGCGATTCATTGTGAATACGAGCATCAATTCGCGAAATGGGGTTCGGATTCGGTTTCAACAGGGTAAACCGCAAGTGTCGACAAGATTTTTGGGTGATTCCGCAAGAAATGGTGTCGCTGTTTTTGTATACAACAGGGAAAAAGGGAGCTCGACGGAAAGTTAGGGAGGGGATCGAACTCGGTAGTGATGGGATGGGAGGATGGAGATTGGTGTGGAGAACGAGGTGGTAATGGAGGCGGGCATAATCGATGGCCAGAACGACGAGAGTGAGCGGTCAAAGGACGGGTCAACGAGGGTATTTCTGGATTGAATACGGGGGGATGATTTTTCGTTTTGGGGAAGACAATAATTTGGTGCGGGTCTGGGAATATAGGAGGATGGATGGCCCGACATTTAATAGGATGGTGAGGCCCGATTTGAATTCAATAGCCTAGTTTTAATTTAGTATCATTAAGTAGTTGTATTAACTTTAATGCATTGTATCTCGGCCATACGAAATCAGAATTGGACGAAACAAGAACCGTTGGGAACGTATGGACGGACACTACACCATGGAGTTGACTGGGAGTGAATCCGAGCTCGTTACAATTTATAGCAAAATAAATTGTCCGATCTGAATCAATGACAATTATCGTTAATTAACGATGATAGTCCAATGTGAGTAAAACTCACCAACTCTGAACAGTTATATTTTTATAACGTATATTTAGAACTGGTAAATGATGAATGATTGCTATGTGTTAACTGTTTGGTTGAGTTGCTTGTGTATTAGTTGAAATTATAGATAACGAGATATATATATATAATCGTTAATCGAATATTGATTCTGTTTAAACAGAAAATTTTATATGTGCGTTGTTTAACATCTGTGATGCAGGGAAACATGTTGGAGGGGTCCAACTGGACTCCTCAATATTTATGATACTGTTCTGTTCATATATTGTAATATATGATGTGATATATAATCTGTTTGATTATGTGTGCTAGAATGACGTTGATCATTGTGATTTGATATTTTCAATATCATAAAAAGACCCTGGGATGTAAAAAGGGATATTTCAATGTATATTGTAATAAAGGAATTTTATAAAATCAACCGATTTTATAAAAGGAATAATTTGAAAATAAAGCATTTATAAAATCATAGGATATTATAAAGGAGAATATTTATTTAGAAAATAAATGGAATTGTAAAAGGAACATTTATTTAGAAAATAAATAGGATAAAATAAAAAGGGGAGTTAATGAGATAGGAAAGAGTTAGTCGATTAGAGTTATCTAATAGAGTTTATCAAAAAGAAGTTAATCAAATATAGTTTATTCAATGAAGTTAGTCAAACATAATTTTTCAGGATAAGTTACCATTTAGCATGACTGCTAGCGTAATTCGCAGGGCTGCAGATAGCCTACGACGGTCGGATGTTTCCTGAGGGAATCAGGCGTAACCATTGTGATCGTTGCGATCTAGAGTCAAGTGAATGGAGTTAAATTCAATATTAGTTATTCGAATAGGAGTTAAACAAATAGAGTTATTCAATTAGAGATGAAAGAAATAGAGTTAAGCAAAATTAGAAACTGACTAGAGACTAGTAAGTTGAATGGTTTTCTGAGTATCGATCTGATGTTGGTTTCGGCCTTCGGGGTTTATACTTGGGTAGTCGTTCTCTTACTAGTTTACAGTTAGGCATTAATAGTTGTGGGATGATAGTGATATGTAAATAAACAAATGGAAATGTTTTCCAGGGTTAATAACGTATGTTTTCTAAATATAGAAATGAGGAGATATATAGATATATATATGTATATGGTTGATGATTGATCGATATAATTTCCACTTGGAAATAATATCGTTGTTTGCACACGTGTTTTTCTTTGATAGTTAACTCATGGACTATCGAAGTTTTCGACCATTTTAACATTGTTAGTATGGAGAGACCGTTTGGATTATTATCTGAAGAACCACTCTGTATTGGCATAAGCGTTGCGAATCATATATGCCAAAGATAATTGAAGATGGAGTTATGCAAGGGTTATCCTGTTTACAGAATAGTGCCTTCGGTTTGTCCAGTCCCAGGACGACCTGTATGGAAGAATGACTGACAGAGTATATCTAATAGATCGCGTAAGTTGATCTCTTCAAATGTATTCACGTTTGGTGGTGGAGGAATTCGTTTCTCTTAGCTGTATACCCATGGTATTTTTGGGGAAATCAATTTGTGATTTGGCGAGTATGACGATGTGACATTCAAAGTGAATGAAGATGTGGCATGTAAAAGATAAGCGTAGCTTCTAGCCTCACATCCGGTAAATGATAGAAGTCGGGCAGGCAGCATGGCTAAGTCGGTCGCTCCGAAGTAGGGTGTATATTCACCTATCTATAGAATATTCATTTGCTTCTTTAATATATCAATGATGTCCCATATATATACGGGAAACGGTTGTTGATCCCAACCGTTGGTGATATACATTCGATACACTCAAGCAAAATGAGTGGTCGGTCATGTGCGGCTGAGTTGCAAGATGTTCTTGTTGAACTCCAGTGTATCGTTACTAGATTACACTGATCGGAAGGTGGTTCCATACGTTGTCATAGTTGGAAATCCATTACCCAATACGTGCTTGCGATTTCGATTGTATACTATATATGTAGAACGTAAGATGAAAGCGTTCTGCTAAATTGATAGCTATTTGTATATATACATTATTATAATATCAGAATGATATTGCTTTTCAAGGGTGTTTGGATTCTCATAAGGGAAAACCTGTTCCGTATTCACGACGTGGTCTTATGAGATATCATATACCTGTATAACTGTTTTAAACTGTTTTACTCATACCAGTCCCATGACTGACCTGGAGTTTATTTTGTTTGTTTTCCTAAACTCTTGGGTGCCCAATTTTGTATGGGCAGTCAAGTAGTCAGGATTTACAGATATATCTGAAGAGCTGGAGCAGGAGGCTTCAAGATCATATAGCTATAGTTTATTTCCGCTGTGTTGTAAGTGTTGTACTATGATAAGTGCTATTGTATACATAATTGTTATATTTCAAAGTTATGTTATATATTATATGTTATTCGTTTCGCTGTGAGATTCGTGTTACTCTGATGATGTAAGTTCTTCTTTTCTTCTTCTTTTCTAAGTTTCTATCTTATGTACCCTCACCTTCTATCTTCTTTCTATTAATTACTTGAATTTCCAGTACTATTTGGGGTTGGACTTGTGTTATTTGGTCAGCTCAAATTGGTCCGGATTTTCAGGTCATTACACTTAGAGTTACAACCAAAAATAAATAAGAGCCTCATCCACTAACAAAGTATCGCTCCCAAACTGGTACATCTCTAATTCAACTCAATGACTGCGCTAGGAGGCAAGGAACTCTTGTTGTCGCCTTAGACAAAGGTCGAGATCACTCTCTCGAAGAAAACCCCAATGATGTGACATCACTAAAAAAACTCTAGGTCCTTCCCTATAACTAGTGTCTCCAACCTCCAAAGTAGATCTATTATTACCGACTTTGAATTATAAGTTGAATACTCCTTGTGTGTCTTTGGTTGTCGGTTAGGAATGCGACAATCTCCATTTCAGCATCAATTCCGTACCTACCCGAGCAAAACTATGAAGTAAGCACATCGACTCCTTACTCTCCCAAGAAATATCTATACACTCTCCAACTTCTAAATCATGAATCGAATCTGAAATCCCCCTTCGGTCATCTTCGAACCCCAAACTTCGAGATTAAGTGAATTTAGTTAATGAGTGTAATGGTTTAAATTGGCTTAGTGATGTTTTATTTAAACATCTGTTTAAATCAAATGAATAAATTTAGGAAACATCTTCCAAAGATAATCAAAGATATTTCCTAATCATAGAAAATGAAATGTTGATGAGAAAGAATACTGGAATGACAGTGATACGTGAAATAGAGATGGAAATGTTTTCCAATGATTGATGACGTATATTTCCTAAATTTAGAAAATAAGAAATGTTGAGTATATAGAAATGGGAAATGAATTAATAAATGATTAATTTAATTAAAAGAGATAAGTGTTGATTAATGATTGATCGATCGAATTTCTATCTAGAAATAAGATCGTTGGTTGTACACCCATTTTTCTTTGATAGTTGAATCACCGACTATCGAAGTTTTGACCATTTTTCATCGTCAATGCGGAGAGACCGGGATCAGATTCATTATCTGAAAACCACTCTGTATTGACATTAGCGTTGCGATCAAATATGATGAAAATAATTGAAGACGGAGTTATGAAAGGGCTATCCTGTTTACAGAATAGTGCCTTCGGTTTGTCCAGTCCAGGGACAACGTGAATGGACAAATGTCTGACAGAGTATATCTAATGGATCGCGTAAGTTGATCTCTTCAAACGTACTTACGTTTGGTGGCGGAGGAATTTGTTTCTCTTAGCTTTGTACCCATCGTATTTTTGGGGAAATCAATTTGTGATTTGGCGGGTATGACGATGTGGCATTCAAAGTGAATGGTGGTCAGGTGTTCCAAAGAGACGTTATGACCTCAAGCCTCATCAACCGGGAAATGACAAAAATCGGGCAGGCAACATGGCTAAGTGGGTCGCTCCCATCAGGGTGTATAGTAAATATCAAGAGAAAATCCATTTTATTCTTTTATCTATTATCGATGCTGTCCCTTTTCGGGAAACGGTGGGTAGCTCACAACCGTTGGTGGTTACATTCGATACACTCAAGCGAAGTGAGTGGTCGGTCATGTGTGGTCCGGGTTGCAAGATGTTCTTATTGAACCCAGTGTATTTGCCTTTAGAGATACACTATCGGCAAGTGGCCCTATACATTGTCATAGTCGGAAATCCAATCTCTAATAAGCGCCCGCGGTTTTGTTTGTATACCATATATGTGGAAGGTGAGATGCAAGCGTTCTACTAGATTGTTAATTACTTGTGATTAGATACTATTATAATATCAGAAAAGTATTGATTTTGAAATGTTTTGGGTTATCGTAAGGTAAAAACCATCCGTTTTTATGTGTTGATCGGTCTTACGATTAACTTTTCTTTCTGAAAAGGGTTTTGAAAAGTTAAATCAAATGATTTGAGTTTACTCACACCAGTCCCATGACTGACCCAGAGTTTATTTTGTTTGTTTTCCCTAAACTGTTGAGTGCTCAAATTTGTACAGACAGTCAAATAGTTCAGGACTTTACAGATATACTTGGAGGAGCTTGAAGCAGGAGGCCTCAGGATTATATAGCTTTTGTTATTTCCGTTGTGTGTAAGTGTTGTACTCTGATAATGTCATTGTATATATATCCTATTTTATTTCAAAGTTATGTTATATATTATAATTCATTCGGTCCGCTGTGAGATTCGTATTACTCTGATTCTGTTCTGTGGTGACCTTCTTCTTCTTCTATTCTAATTTTCTATCTTATCTATTCTCAACCCCTAACTTCTTTCTATTAATGATCAGGTAGTTCCGATGTCTGAATAGTCAACATGTTAGTTTTGTGTTGATTTTCGGAGTCAAAAAACCCGGTTCGTTACAGTGGTATCAGAACGAGGTTAAGTGATTACCTTGGCTCAGTGGTTTGACTCAGTAGAGATGGGGCTAGTAATACCCTAGATTGAGTTGAGTGTATATATACGAGTGAACATATGTAACGACCCGGGATTTTCGACTCCGAAAATCAACATCAACCTACCATGTTGACCCTTTCAGACATCGAACATTCCAGATCATTAATAGAAAGAAGTTAGAGGGTGAGATAAGAAAGAAAGAAATATTGGAATAGAAGAAGAAGAAGAAACAGCACACAGAGTCTCACATCACAGCGGAATAAAATATAATACAGAAATAACCTTTATTGAAAACTTTTGAAATACTTACAATATCAGAGTACACATCTGGACAGTGATAATCTGTCCTCATACAACACACAGCGGAATACTAGTAATATCATACGTCTGGACTCTTCCGGCTCGTCTCTTCACCGTAGTCGATAACCTGAACCTGTAAAACCCGGCCTAACCCGAGCATTTACAAAACCCCGGGTCAGTCTGGTGAACCAGAGTGAGATAAACTCGCACAGTATTTAGGGTGAACCATCCAATCATGATTTTAAAGTTCAAAATCTTTTCAAAAGAAAAGGATAATCGTAAGACCAAATCCACACATAAATACGGACGGTTTTTACCTTACGATAACCCAAACAGTTTTGAAAACCAATATCTTGTCTGATATTATAATAATGTCTAAACACAAGTAAATAGAAATCTAGTGGAACGCTTGCATCTCACGCTCCACATATATAGTATACAATCAAAAACCGCGGGCGCTTATTGGAGATTGGATTCCGACTTGACAAGGTATGGGTCCACCTTCCGATAGTGTATCTCTAGAGACGAATACACTGGGTTCAACAAGAACTTCTTGCAACCCGGCCCTCACATGACCGACCACTCATTTCGCTTGAGTGTATCGAATGTATATCACCGACGGTTGGGATCAGCAACCGTCTCCCGACAAGGGACAGCATCGAAACATAGATTTAAGAAACAAATAGGACTTCCTCTAGATAGGTGATCATACACCCTAATGGGAGCGACCCACATAGCCATGCTGCCTGCCCGATTTTTGTCATTTCCCGGTTGATGAGGCTTGAGGCCAGAATTAACTCTTGAACATCTGGTCGTCATTCACTTTGAATGCCACATCGTCAAATCCATCAGATATCACTAATTGACGTCCACAAAAATACTCTAGCTGAAAGCTAGAGAATGGCAATTCCCTGCCAACAACTATCGTACGTTTGAAGAAATCAACGTACGTGATCCTTTGGAAATATTCTGTCAGACATCCGTCCATACAAGTCATCCAGGAACAGGACGAACCGAAGGCACTCTCCTACTGCATCCATATAGGAATCACCCCATGGATCAGTAGCGAGAAGTCCTTGCACTCGTGGATTCCAACCACGACAGAACCACAGTTTATCTCTGGCCGCTAAACCGGAGATTCTTAGCAGTTCCTCCGCTTATGAAGATCCACGGTCTTCAATGCTCCATCTCGACCGTCTTCAAATATCTTCACGTATTTGTTGGTCGGAATGGTTTTTCGAATATAAATTCGATCCCGGTCTTTCCATACCAACAATCGTATTGGTCAGGTTTGATAGTCGGTGTTTTAACTATCAAAATATACAGTGTTTCAAACATGACACTCCAATGAGTTCACTGGTTAAGCATTCAACATTACCTGGCCTTTTAACACTTGATTTACTTTGTTAAATCAAAACTTCTAACTCTGTTAATATTTAAAAATACAATATTAGAATAACTCTAATCGATTAACTCTAATTGATCAACCAATACTCGACTTACATCCATTCGCTTGACCCTAGATCGCAGCGATCACAATGGTTACGTTTGATTCCCTCAGGACACATCCGACCGCCGTAGGCTATCTGCAGCCCTGCGAATTACGCTAGCAGTCGTACAACATGGCAACTTAGCCGAATAATTATGTTTGGCTAATTCTATCTCGAATAACTATATTCAATTACCCATTTTGAAATCTCATTTAAAATTCTCCTTTTTACTAGATCTCGTTTTCAAATAACGTTAATGTAAAATTAACGTCTTAACACTTTGAAACTTATTTATAACCTTTGGTTTATAATAAACCCTTTTATCGTAATCTCCTTTCACTTAATTCATATAATTGAGTACGTTTATTTCCTTTCACCATTCAATTGGCTTGCATCTCACATTCGGTAGCTTTTTGAATGAATTCCCATTTAAAAATATATTCCTAACTTTATTATTAATTAAAATAATAACTTATTTCAAACATTAACTACTTTAATAGTTAATCCCTTTATTATCTAGATTAACTACTAAATCCCTTTTTAAATCCTTATTTAAATTCAAACAATATTCATTTAACTATTTTAGTCAAAACACATTAACTTGATAAACAATTCTAATTCCAAACGGTCGATTTAATTAACTCAAAAACTTGATTATCTCATTAACCGATTTCAACAATCCTCGCTTAAAAATATAATTAGTTTAGATAGATTCTCATTATTTGTTTTCTTTACAAAACAAATTTTCAAGGTTTAACCATTTAATTCATTTCTTATTCTTCAACTGGTAAATCTGATTAACATCTTTGCAAAATAACTTCATAACAAATCAAAGTCTTAAATAAAATATTTATTTGTTTCTCTTAAATAACTTTTATTCAAATAATATAATTCAAATCTAACTCTGGTTATAAAATAAATTTTATAACCTCAACTCTATCGATTCACCTGTCGGTGAATCAATATCTATAACTCGATTGGTTTTAAAGGCCATACTCTGCCAAACACTTAACCAATATCGCCCATTGGTTTAAACCAAACAGATGTTGAATATCCAGTCAATAATCAACCATCAAATCAATCACACAAACAGATCAGTTCATATATGAGAATATGAAAATAAAAATACATTTTTGAGGGATCCGGTTGGGTCCCTCCAACCTGTTCTTCCCTGTATTCAAATGGTTATCTCAAATCAGACCATTCAGTTTTGTTTAACGGATAACACTAAATAGCAACCATTAACCACAAGCAATTCAAACAACTCAACCATTTAAACATGTTTATAAATAAACATGACCAACCAAGGTGAGTCACCTTTATTGGAATCAATTGTTAAAAATAACGATTTGGTATTTTACTGAAATTAAACACAGTTTAATTTCATCGGTTAAATCAGCAATCAAATAACTAGCAAAACAGTCAACCATTGGCAAGCAGAGCACACAAAATAAAAACACCCAATTTATATAAAATATAAAAAGGGTAACTGAGTGAGTTTAACTCACCTTGATTTATTCGTCCCTGAAGCAGTTCGTTTAATTAAATTAAACTGACGTTTAATTTAATTAAAAATCCCAATAGCCGTCTACTCAGGTCAAACCAGTTTCATCTGTCGTTCTCGCCAATACGGACCCGGCGCCCCTTGTCTTGTCTAATACCGTTGCTGCATCACAATGTTATAAATTTACATGTCGTTTGTTTATCGAAAATAGTATGATCAAAACATAAATAATATATTTTTTTTAAATGACTTAGGCACGTTAGCGTATATTTCAAACAAAATTTATGGCACATTATTTAAATAAACATTTATTTCCTAAATCATTCCTTAGGTTAATTATAATTCACGGATTAGCGTGATTAGGCTCATGGGAAAACAGGCCAAGTGATCACTGGGTTGGCAGATTTTATAGTTAAACATGAATATTTTATTAAGTAGGGACATTATATAGTTTAAGGATATTCGAAAATTACCCAGGCTTGAAATATACTGTTCACTTTCTTCACCACTTCGAAACCGCATTTCTCCCTTTCAGTTCCCCCATGACTTCCTTGCTACGCACACACATCCGCCTACACCCAACATCAGAGCCTCTCCTCCGCTCCTCTTTCCTTTGTTCAAGAACCGCAAGTCCTCTTCTTACTGGTTTCTCCTCAAACAGCATAACTCTCCCACATGCAAGTTTCACCTCACGGCTCCCCATATGCGGTCAAACAAAACTCCTACTGCTTCACCATTGAGGACACCGCCCCTTCTCTATTTCTCCTATTTCTGGTCTGCCATCTTCTATACAACCGCACTTCCCATATTCCTGTGCCCAAACCGCATGCAAGCACCACGTTTCCCATTTTAAATGTTGTGCCCCCCTTTTTTTTTTTTTTTTTTTTGACTGAAGGTGGGATTCATGGTTCTGCTCAAAGAAAAAAAAATCTTGCAAGTGCTATTTATAGGTGCGAAACACCTTGGCATCCACGGCACTAAAGGGCGCATAGGTCTGCTGCGTAGTTTATTAGGTTGGCGGAAAAGAAATTTGAAAAGGCTGTGTGATGGTGAAGGTACGGTATAGGCATGTGCGATTCAGGGTGATGGTTGGGCAGAAAAACAGCCTAGCCATGTACCAGTGCATATGTCACTCTGTATACATATAGGTCTGCCGCCTGAGGGTAGCTGTTTAAATACATATATAGGGTAATAATTTAATTAAATATTATTTTACGAAACTTTACGGTGAAGTAACACGCAGAAATTCCCACTAACGATTTCTGTCTACTGATAAAAAGGATGTTCTTAATGTAAAAAGGTATTCCGAACCCAACGGGACAAGTTTCATCGCAATCCGAGGTCATATGAAAAAAATTCCTTTATGAAACCGGAAATGAACACGCATTTAATTTTTCCACGGTCACCAGATAAATAAAATCCACTTGAAACTGCGAACATCGACAATAACTTTTTGATACGAACCCAACGGCACTAATTTCGTCGCATTCTGAGACTGTTGCCCCGGTAGGCTATTTTTACCCCTAACCGCCCTACCCTTTTTAACACCAAATTTTCCGGTCTCTAAAAATAACAAACTATTTACTTATTCTGACTCTAATCGACGATACGAACTCAACGGAACTGGTTTCGTGGCCTAATTCGATCGTCTGTTCAAGTTACATTCAAATATCCTTTTATTTATTTAAATACACGCTATAGAAAATGAACGAGCGTTTATAGCTACCGTGGTCACATACGATATCGGTTTTCCACGCAATTCACCACCGTACAATAATTTAGCGATACAGTTCTGATGAAACTGATTTCGCCGAAATCTGAGTCCGTTTGCAAAACGGCCATTTTAAAGGCCTATATTTTAATAACGATTTTCCATAGCGACTATTTCAAAATTTGATTTAGCCATAACTCGCTATTTATAATACGAAATCTGACTTTTTCTCTTTCATATGAAAGCTATCGCCAATACGGCTCCAACGTGTCTTGTTTCACAGAAATCCGACTAATATCGAATCCTGTATTCTCAGTTGAAGTTCAAAACTTCATTTTACGAACTGCACGCCATTTTCAAGCTCGAATTATATTATATATAAATTATAACGTTCAACTTCGTTTTAAATAACGAATTCAATATTAAATTTCATTAATATTCCAATATAATATTTAAAACTAATTTAAATATTCATATTCAAATGGTCGAAAAACACGGGTCGTTACATTCTTCCCCCCTTAAAATAATTTCGTCCTCGAAATTGCTAAGGTAAGAAAGAACGTTATAAACTCATTAATTTCAAATCTAATTTTATATTAAATTAGAAACCAATTCAATACTATAAATATATATTTTCAAAAATATTGAAAATTTTCTAACACCTTAAATTTTCGAAAAATTTCGCCAGCACCTCCTCTGCACGGCTCAATCGGTACAACCGCAACTCGCCTTTCTAGGCCTTCTCCAATCCAAAAGAAAATAAAATAGCCAAGTGGCTTGCCAAATCGGCTCACAAATCACCAAACCCATATAAAGTAAACGTGTACCTTTTTGTCGGGCATACCATTATATCCTTTCCATTTGCTACCCTGTCAGCATATACAACTGCATTTCCAACACAATTCCAATTTTATCCTCAAAACCAAATCCTTCACGCGTCCAAGCCAAATCCTATTCTTAACTCAATTTCCATCCATCATCAATTTCAACTGTTAACTTGCCAGCCCGTTACCATTTCATATTCCTGTCTCACAATTCAAATCTGGTTCGACTTGATATATTATATTTCGCTTAAATTTCCAGTTAATTGGTTTCAATTCAATTCATATTTGTTTTCACAAATTTCTGTTTAAATTTTGCCTTTGTTCAAACAATTTCCCTGGGGTTTTTAAATAGTTCAGTTCTTTCAAAAAATCAAATATTCTTTTCAGGATTCAAAACAACTTGTCTTCCTCAAAGCAATTCAAAACAAAACCTTTGGTAGTAATCCGTCACTTAGAACTCGAAAATGAACACTGATGATGTGGCCAGCATCCTCAAAGTTATTTCCCAGCTATCAAAGTGAGTTCAATACTATATCACTTATCAAAATCATATTCAAACATTTTCATTTTGAAATCTATTTCAAATACCAAACACAATGCTTGTAAACCAATTTAAAATCTCCCAGGATCTTAAATTTCTCATATATTCAACCCAATTTCAGTTGCAAATCACATTTCCCACTTTTGGTAGATTTAATTCAAATTCTGATTTAAATTGAGATTTAATTCATCTGACTGATTTATTACATTTCCATTAATCCTGGCTAGTTATTTATAACCATCTTGATTATAATCTGATTCAATTATATTAACAAATTAACACAACCACTATATACATTTTAATAATTTTAATGTATATACCTTGCTAATGTCAAAATATATTTCGGGTAAAAATTTCCATTTACCCTCTTTCAAAAACATACTGTGTCGAATTATTCTGTCCAAGAGTTTAGAAACACTTATCGACACGGTTTGCATTACTGTATCGACCAGAATTCATAAACTACTCGACAAACCAACCAGCACAATATAAACAGTTTTTATATCAATTTAAAAATACGCGCTCATATATATACACTCAAACTCAATCTAGGGTATTACTAACCCCATCTCTACTGAGTCACGCCACAGAGCCAAGGTAATTACTTAACCTGGCTCTGATACCACTGTAACGACCCGGGATTTTCGACTCCGAAAATCAACAACAACCTACCATGTTGACCCTTTCAGACATCGAACATTCCAGATCATTAATAGAAAGAAGTTAGAGGGTGAGATAAGAAAGAAAGAAATATTGGAATAGAAGAAGAAGAAGAAACAACACACAGAGTCTCACATCACAGCGGAATAAAATATAATACAGAAATAACCTTTATTGAAAACTTTTGAAATACTTACAATATCAGAGTACATATCTGGACAGTGATAATCTGTCCTCATACAACACACAGCGGAATACTAGTAATATCATACGTCTGGACTCTTCCGGCTCGTCTCTTCACCGTAGTCGATAACCTGAACCTGTAAAACCCGGCCTAACCCGAGCATTTACAAAACACCGGGTCAGTCTGGTGAACCAGAGTGAGATAAACTCGCACAGTATTTAGGGTGAACCATCCAATCATGATTTTAAAGTTCAAAATCTTTTCAAAAGAAAAGGATAATCGTAAGACCAAATCCACACATAAATACGGACGGTTTTTACCTTACGATAACCCAAACAGTTTTGAAAACCAATATCTTGTCTGATATTATAATAATGTCTAAACACAAGTAAATAGAAATCTAGTGGAACGCTTGCATCTCACGCTCCACATATATAGTATACAATCAAAAACCGCGGGCGCTTATTGGAGATTGGATTCCGACTTGACAAGGTATGGGTCCACCTTCCGATAGTGTATCTCTAGAGACGAATACACTGGGTTCAACAAGAACTTCTTGCAACCCGGCCCTCACATGACCGACCACTCATTTCGCTTGAGTGTATCGAATGTATATCACCGACGGTTGGGATCAGCAACCGTCTCCCGACAAGGGACAGCATCGAAACATAGATTTAAGAAACAAATAGGACTTCCTCTAGATAGGTGATCATACACCCTAATGGGAGCGACCCACATAGCCATGCTGCCTGCCCGATTTTTGTCATTTCCCGGTTGATGAGGCTTGAGGCCAGAATTAACTCTTGAACATCTGGTCGTCATTCACTTTGAATGTCACATCGTCAAATCCATCAGATATCACTAATTGACGTCCACAAAAATACTCTAGCTGAAAGCTAGAGAATGGCAATTCCCTGCCAACAACTATCGTACGTTTGAAGAAATCAACGTACGTGATCCTTTGGAAATACTTTGTCAGACATCCGTCCATACAAGTCATCCAGGAATAGGATGAACCGAAGGCACTCTCCTACTGCATCCATATAGGAATCACCCCATGGATCAGTAGCGAGAAGTCCTTGCACTCGTGGATTCCAACCACGACAGAACCACAGTTTATCTCTGGCCGCTAAACCGGAGATTCTTAGCAGTTCCTCCGCTTATGAAGATCCACGGTCTTCAATGCTCCATCTCGACCGTCTTCAAATATCTTCACGTATTTGTTGGTCGGAATGGTTTTTCGAATATAAATTCGATCCCGGTCTTTCCATACCAACAATCGTATTGGTCAGGTTTGATAGTCGGTGTTTTAACTATCAAAATATACAGTGTTTCAAACATGACACTCCAATGAGTTCACTGGTTAAGCATTCAACATTACCTGGCCTTTTAACACTTGATTTACTTTGTTAAATCAAAACTTCTAACTCTGTTAATATTTAAAAATACAATATTAGAATAACTCTAATTCGATTTAACTCTAATCGATTAACTCTAATTGATCAACCAATACTCGACTTACATCCATTCGCTTGACCCTAGATCGCAGCGATCACAATGGTTACGCCTGATTCCCTCAGGACACATCCGACCGCCGTAGGCTATCTGCAGCCCTGCGAATTACGCTAGCAGTCGTACAACATGGCAACTTAGCCGAATAATTATGTTTGGCTAATTCTATCTCGAATAACTATATTCAATTACCCATTTTGAAATCTCATTTAAAATTCTCCTTTTTACTAGATCTCGTTTTCAAATAACGTTAATGTAAAATTAACGTCTTAACACTTTGAAACTTATTTATAACCTCTGGTTTATAATAAACCCTTTTATCGTAATCTCCTTTCACTTAATTCATATAATTGAGTACGTTTATTTCCTTTCACCATTCAATTGGCTTGCATCTCACATTCGGTAGCTTTTTGAATGAATTCCCATTTAAAAATATATTCCTAACTTTATTATTAATTAAAATAATAACTTATTTCAAACATTAACTACTTTAATAGTTAATCCCTTTATTATCTAGATTAACTACTAAATCCCTTTTTAAATCCTTATTTAAATTCAAACAATATTCATTTAACTATTTTAGTCAAAACACATTAACTTGATAAACAATTCTAATTCCAAACGGTCGATTTAATTAACTCATAAACTTGATTATCTCATTAACCGATTTCAACAATCCTCGCTTAAAAATATAATTAATTTAGATAGATTCTCATTATTTGTTTTCTTTACAAAACAAATTTTCAAGGTTTAACCATTTAATTCATTTCTTATTCTTCAACTGGTAAATCTGATTAACATCTTTGCAAAATAACTTCATAACAAATCAAAGTCTTAAATAAAATATTTATTTGTTTCTCTTAAATAACTTTTATTCAAATAATATAATTCAAATCTAACTCTGGTTATAAAATAAATTTTATAACCTCAACTCTATCGATTCACTTGTCGGTGAATCAATATCTATAACTCGATTGGTTTTAAAGGCCATACTCTGCCAAACACTTAACCAATATCGCCCATTGGTTTAAACCAAACAGATGTTGAATATCCAGTCAATAATCAACCATCAAATCAATCACAAAAACAGATCAGTTCATATATGAGAATATGAAAATAAAAATACATTTTTGAGGGATCCGGTTGGGTCCCTCCAACCTGTTCTTCCCTGTATTCAAATGGTTATCTCAAATCAGACCATTCAGTTTTGTTTAACGGATAACACTAAATAGCAACCATTAACCACAAGCAATTCAAATAACTCAACCATTTAAACATGTTTATAAATAAACATGACCAACCAAGGTGAGTCACCTTTATTGGAATCAATTGTTAAAAATAACGATTTGGTATTTTACTGAAATTAAACACAGTTTAATTTCATCGGTTAAATCAGCAATCAAATAACTAGCAAAACAGTCAACCATTGGCAAGCAGAGCACACAAAATAAAAACACCCAATTTATATAAAATATAAAAAGGGTAACTGAGTGAGTTTAACTCACCTTGATTTATTCGTCCCTGAAGCAGTTCGTTTAATTAAATTAAACTGACGTTTAATTTAATTAAAAATCCCAATAGCCGTCTACTCAGGTCAAACCAGTTTCATCTGTCGTTCTCGCCAATACGGACCCGGCGCCCCTTGTCTTGTCTAATACCGTTGCTGCATCACAATGTTATAAATTTACATGTCGTTTGTTTATCGAAAATAGTATGATCAAAACATAAATAATATATATTTTTTTTAAAATGACTTAGGCACGTTAGCGTATATTTCAAACAAAATTTATGGCACATTATTTAAATAAAAATTTATTTCCTAAATCATTCCTTAGGTTAATTATAATTCACGGATTAGCGTGATTAGGCTCATGGGAAAACAGGCCACGTGATCACTGGGTTGGCAGATTTTATAGTTAAACATGAATATTTTATTAAGTAGGGACATTATATAGTTTAAGGATATTCGAAAATTACCCAGGCTTGAAATATACTGTTCACTTTCTTCACCACTTCGAAACCGCGTTTCTCCCTTTCAGTTCCCCCATGACTTCCTTGCTACGCACACACAACCGCCTACACCCAACATCAGAGCCTCTCCTCCGCTCCTCTTTCCTTTGTTCAAGAACCGCAAGTCCTCTTCTTACTGGTTTCTCCTCAAACAGCATAACTCTCCCACATGCAAGTTTCACCTCATGGCTCCCCATATGCGGTCAAACAAAACTCCTACTGCTTCACCATTGAGGACACCGCCCCTTCTCTATTTCTCCTATTTCTGGTCTGCCATCTTCTATACAACCGCACTTCCCATATTCCTGTGCCCAAACCGCATGCAAGCACCACGTTTCCCATTTTAAATGCTGTGCCCCCCCCCCCTTTTTTTTTTTTTTTGACTGAAGGTGGGATTCATGGTTCTGCTCAAAGAAAAAAAAAATCTTGCGAGTGCTATTTATAGGTGCGAAACACCTTGGCTCCACGGCACTAAGGTCTGCTGCGTAGTTTATTAGGTTGGCGGAAAAGAAATTTGAAAAGGCTGTGTGATGGTGAAGGTACGGTATAGGCATGTGCGATTCAGGGTGATGGTTGGGCAGAAAAACAGCCTAGCCATGTACCAGTGCATATGTCACTCTGTATACATATAGGTCTGCCGCCTGAGGGTAGCTGTTTAAATACATATATAGGGTAATAATTTAATTAAATATTATTTTACGAAACTTTACGGTGAAGTAACACGCAGAAATTCCCACTAACGATTTCTGTCTACTGATAAAAAGGATGTTCTTAATGTAAAAAGGTATTCCAAACCCAACGGGACAAGTTTCATCGCAATCCGAGGTCATATGAAAAAATTTCCTTTATGAAACCGGAAATGAACACGCATTTAATTTTTCCACGGTCACCAGATAAATAAAATCCACTTGAAACTGCGAACATCGACAATAACTTTTTGATACGAACCCAACGGCACTAATTTCGTCGCATTCTGAGACTGTTGCCCCGGTAGGCTATTTTTACCCCTAACCGCCCTACCCTTTTTAACACCAAATTTTCCGGTCTCTAAAAATAACAAACTATTTACTTATTCTGACTCTAATCGACGATACGAACTCAACGGAACTGGTTTCGTGGCCTAATTCGATCGTCTGTTCAAGTTACATTCAAATATCCTTTTATTTATTTAAATACACGCTATAGAAAATGAACGAGCGTTTATAGCTACCGTGGTCACATACGATATCGGTTTTCCACGCAATTCACCACCGTACAATAATTTAGCGATACAGTTCTGATGAAACTGATTTCGCCGAAATCTGAGTCCGTTTGCAAAACGGCCATTTTAAAGGCCTATATTTTAATAACGATTTTCCATAGCGACTATTTCAAAATTTGATTTAGCCATAACTCGCTATTTATAATACGAAATCTGACTTTTTCTCTTTCATATGAAAGCTATCGCCAATACGGCTCCAACGTGTCTTGTTTCACAGAAATCCGACTAATATCGAATCCTGTATTCTCAGTTGAAGTTCAAAACTTCATTTTACGAACTGCACGCCATTTTCAAGCTCGAATTATATTATATATAAATTATAACGTTCAACTTCGTTTTAAATAACGAATTCAATATTAAATTTCATTAATATTCCAATATAATATTTAAAACTAATTTAAATATTCATATTCAAATGGTCGAAAAACACGGGTCGTTACAACATATTTGTAGAATTTATTAAAAAAATGTTTTATATTGTGGAGATTTATTGGTTGAGTTGTTTATGGGTTCTGATCGATCAGTTTTATCCACTATATCGGTAGGAGTTTCTAAACACTCGAAGACGATGGGTTGACACGATATGTTTTGAAAAGGGGGTAAATGAAATAATTTTACCCAAATTATATTTTTGATATAAACAAATTATTAATATTTGAAGTATTATAGTACATTGGATGTGTTTGGTGTTATCTAAATCGAATGAAGTTTAAAGTGAGTTAGTCATGTATATATAACCAAATAGAATTCATATACATATAATATATGAAATAAGATGAAGCAAATCTGAAATTTAAATCAGAATTAGAATTGAAATTCCCAAAATTGGAGCAGTGTTTGTAAATGGATTCGGAATAAGTATATGAGAATTTTAAAATCCTGGGAGAGTTTAAATTGTTTTCAAGCATTGAAAAGGATATTTTGAAATGAATTTCAAAATGGAAGTGTTTAGATATGGTTTTGAAAGTGATATAGTATTGAACTCACTTCGAAAGCTGGGAAATAACTCTGATGGTGCTGGCCAGATCATCAGTGTTCATTTTCGGGTTGTAAGTGACGAATTATTACCAAAGATTTTGTGCGGAATTTTTGTGTGAAAACAAGTTGTTTTGAATCCTAAAAGGAATATTTGATTTTTGAAAGAGCTAAGCTGTTTAAAAACTCCCAGAAAGAGACTGTTTGAATTAAAACAAATTAAAAGAAAATTGGCAGAAGCAAATTGAAATTGAATTAAAACCAGTAAGAGGATATCGAATAAAGTTGAATTTGTGAGTTATGAATTTGTGTAAGTATATTGGACGGGTAAGTAAGAGTTGATATTGGTAATGGAATTTGAGATTGAGAATGAGATTTGGTTTGAAAATAGGATGATTGGATTTGAGAATAGATAATTGGAGATTGATTGGGATGACTTTGGTATATGCTAAATTGGTAGCAGAATGAAAGGATTTAATGATATGCCCGACAAAAAGGTACATGTTTATTTAATGGATTTGGTGATTTATGGGCCAATTTGGCAAGCCGCTTGGCTGCTTGATTTTCTTTTGGATTGGAGAAGGCCTAGAGAGGCGAGTTGAGGTTTGAACTATTGACCGGTACAAGGGAGGTGCTGGCGAAATTTTCCGAAAATTTAGAGTGTTAGAAATTTTTTAGGATTTTAGAAAATTTTCATTGATAAGAATTAATTAATATTTTAATTGAGTTGGTTCAGTTGAAAATAAGGTTGGTAAGTAAACAAATAAATTTGTACTAGTCAATAGGGTTTGTTCTCCACCTTAGCAATTTCGAGGACGAAATTATTTTAAGGGGGGAAGAAGGTAACGACCCATATTTTTAGTGATATAATAATTAATTTATTTAATGATTTAAATAGTGATATAGAGAATTTAATGGTTGTTTGATTAAATAATAGTGAATATTTAATTAATATAAATAATAGAATAATATATTTATTTCTAAAATAGTCGGAAATAGTGAATTGACGATATGGTGTGAACTGAACAATTTAAAATCTATATAATTCAGCTTAGAATTGAATTAGAATAACGAATATATTAGTTGAACGGTAATTTGAATGTATAATTACATTATAATTAAAATCGAGCTCGAAATGGCGCGGCAGTTCGCTGTTTGGCGATTTGAAGTTCAATTGAGTATACAGCGTCCGTTTTAAATTGGATTTCGGTGAAACAAGAAACGTTCGGAGCTGGTGAAGTATATTTTTCTAGTGGAAGAGAAAAATCGGGATTTCATTGTATAGATTTTGAGTTATGTCCAAAACAAAATTTAGAAAAATTGCTATGGAATTACTTTGAAATTTATAAATATATACTTATATTATAAAAGGATTTTGTATATAAATCGAATATCGATATAACTAGGTACTTTGAAATATCGAGATATAAATCCAATTGGAGCTGTATGATATTCTGTGGTGAATATATATGATAATATTTATTGATAAATATTAAATTTAATTATTTTTAAATATATTTATATATTTAAAAAGGGTCATTTAGAGCTTTAAAAATAGCCAGTTTTGCAAACGACCTCTGTTTTCGTTGAAACTAACTTTGTTGGATCCGCAATATTAAATTATTGCTAGATTTCAGTTTTTGTGATTTCTGGGGTCATTGTGTGGCCGTACGAATTTTTAATGTGAAAAACAGTCGGTATGTTGACGGTTAAAAATACACCGTGTGAGCAAACGAAGTCGAAATTCGACGAAACCAGTTTCGTTGTGTCCGCAATGTCAAACTGTAGCTGCATGCCCATTTTCGTGATTTTTGGGTATTATGTGTGATCACAGGGATTTTTAAACAGCGTATACAAGCAGCGATATGACAATATAAATAAAAAAAAGAAAAAAAATTCCTACTTCTATAAAACCCGCTAACTACTTCTAACCCTAAAGACTTCTTCAGTAGAGTCAATTTCTCACTCCGCCACCATTCTCAGTTTACAACAAGAAAGCCCAAATTCAAAAATCAATATAAAATCAAAGTGAAATCGAAAATTAGTCAAACAAACTTGTCTAGATTCATGAAGCTTTCCCCTTTCTTCCTATATCCGTTTTGTCTCGTGCGATGGTAGTCTTCGAGGATCAAATTTTACCAGCGTGAGCCTAGGGCTGAGATTTTCTCGGCGATGGAAGGATTTCGATTCAATTCGAGATTAGCTGGGTGATTGTGGTGAAGAGCAGCTTCTTATGTAAAAATTTTGAGGAATTTGGGAATAATTTTTGTCGATGTTTTACTGGGAGATGTCACGATGCTCTTCAGGCGCACGGAAATGGTATTCGACGGAATCAGGTTTGAGGCTATGGTGGTATTGGGAGTTGGATGGAGGAGTGATAGTGGTGTCGGGTTGATGAACGATGGAGAAAACAAAGGATGGGGAGATTGAAAGTTGCGTTAATGATGATACAAGGCAGGAGCAACAGTTCGAAGTATTTCCAAGAAGAAGAACTTAAATGGGTGCGGTATTAATTTGTTTTGGGCTGGAAGGATTATAGGGTAAAGGCCCAATAACTAATCCCTTAATTTTAAAACTATTTAAAATTGTATATAAACTTGTAATTACAATATTTCACTCGTACTATATCAGAATTTCGAACGGTCAAATCCGTTGGGAGCGTATGGACGAGAGCTCCACAACGAAATTGACCGGGAGTGAATTGAAGCTTATTTGGATTTACGGTGAAATTAAATGCCTGAATCAAATCAATGACCAATTATCGTTATTTAACGATAACCGTCCAAGGTGAGTAAAACTCACTAACTCTTCTCAGTTATATTTTCATATAACGCATTTTTAGAAATGATAAATGATGATTGTTTGTTGTGTGTTGGCTGTTGGGTTGAATTGCTAGTTAATTGGTTGAAAATATAGATAACGATATATATATAAATCATTAATCGAATATTAATCTTGTTTATCAGTATATTTCATATTCGTGTTATTCATGTGTTTAACATCTGGATTCCTCAACATTTATTTTTCTATTTTTCATATATTGTGATATATGATGTGATTTATAATCTGTTGTTGATTGTGTGTGTTTGATCATTGTTATTTGGTCCAAATACCAAAGGAAATACTGGAGTGTGAAAAGGGAAATTTCAAAACTATAATTTGAAATAAAATATTTATATAAAATCAAAGGATTTTGTATGAAAAGGAAATATTTGTAAAACAAATAGAAGAGGAAAATATTTGTAAAACAAATAGAAAAGGAAAAAATTTGTAAAACAAATAGAAAAGGAGCATACTTGTGAAACAAATAGAAAAAGAGATATTTGGAAACAATTATAAATAGAATTAGAAAGGAAATATTTGTAAAACATTTACAAATAGATTATAAATAGAAATATTTATTTAGGAAAATAAATAGAATTATAAAGAAAATATTTATTTCGAAAAATAAATAGACTATAAAAAGGAGATACTTGAAAAAAATGAACAGATTGTATAAAAAGAGAATTTTACACTAGGAAGGTTTAAACCCGTGCTTCGCACACGGATATAACAGAATATGAATTCAAAGTGAACATTTAAGAGAAATCTGTTTTTAGCAGATAAAGTAAGAAGATAAATTTATAAATAATATTTTATAAATTAAATAAAATGTTGACCATTGGATAAATAGAATATATAAGTCAGGACTTATACAGAGAAGTAAGAATCGATTTCAACATCGATATTTGAACTGAATAAACGTAGAGTTAATCAAAGGAGTTAATCAGTTGGAGTTAATCAGTCAGATTTAATCAGTTAGAGTTAATCAGTTAAAGTAAATCGCTTAGAATTAGAATTAATCGAATTAGAGTTAACTGAACATAGTTAATCGAAATAGAATTAGTTGAATATTAGTTATTCAATTAGAGTTAATCGAATACAGTTATTTGAGATAGAGTTAGTCAAACATAGTTATTTAGGGTGTGTTTCCATTTCGTACGACTGCTAGCGTAATTCACAGGGCTGCAGATAGCCTACGGCGGTCGAATGTTTTCCTAAGGGAATCAGGCGTAACCATTGTGATCGTTGCGATCTAGAGTCAAGCGAATGGAGTTAAATCGAATATTAGCCATTCCAAATAAAGTTAAAACAGACATAGTTATTTGAATATATTCGAATATTAGTTATTCGATATGAGTTAAATAAGTTGAGTTAATCAAGTAAGTTAATTAAGTTGAGTTAATCGAGTTGAGTTAGTCAAGATGAGTTAATCAAACCGAGTTAATCCAAATAAGTTAATCCAAAGGAGTTATTCCAAATAGTTTATTTGAATAGAATTAAAGGAGATTAATCGAATGTAAATCATTCGAAGAGAGATTATCGAATATAGTTATCGAATATAGTTATTCGAAGAAAGGGTTATCGAATATAGTTTATTCGAAAAGGAATTATCGAATAGAGATTATTCGGAAAAGAGAATTATACATTGAATTTGATTATATCGAATTTGGGAAAGTAATATTTACTTTCCATTTTTTATCAAGATTTACTTATTTATTAATAAATTAGTGGTTTAGTTACTTAATTAAATTAAGGAATAAAAGTTATACTTTGAAGTTAGATATTTCAAAAGTAGGGATTATAATGCTATAGTTATAATAAATGTTTTCAAATAAGAAGTGGATTCATAAATAGAATCCGAGAGTTTCGCAAGGAAGTTTGTTAAAGATTTGAAAGGTGAACCTTGTCTATTTCGAAGTTAGAAATGTTGTTTAGTTAAGGTCTGAGAGGTAGTTATACCCCAACTTGATTGGCTTCGTCTTTAACTAAGAAATGGTTAAGGTTCGATAGTGAAGGTTGATTAAGTGAATTTAGTTAATGAGTGTAAGGGTTTAAATAGGCTTAGTGATGTTTTATTTAAACATTTGTTTAAATCAAATGAATAAATTTTGGAAACATATTCCAAATATAGTCAGAGATATTTTCTAATCATAGAAAATGAAATGTTGATAAGAAAGAATACTGGAATGATAGTGATACGTGAAACAGAGACGGAAATGTTTTCCAATGATTGATGACGTATATTTCCTAAATTTAGAAAATAAGAAATGTTGAGTATATAGAAATGGGAAATGAATTAATAAATGATTAATTTAATTAAAAGAGATAAGTGTTTATTGATGATTGATCGATCGAATTTCTATCTGGAAATAAGATCATTAGTTGTACACCCATTTTTCTTTAATAGTTAAATCACCGACTATCGAAGTTTTGACCATCTTTCATTGTCAATACGGAGAGACCAGGATCAGATTCATTATCTGAAACCACTCAATATGGATGTTAGCGTTGCGATCAAATATGATTAAAATAATTGAAGATGGAGTTATGCAAGGGCTATCATGTTTACAGAATAGTGCCTTCGGCTTGTCCAGTCCCAAGACAACGTGAATGGACGAATGTCTAACAGAGTATATCTAATGGATCGCGTAAGTTGATCTCTTCAAACGTACTTATGTTTGGCGGCGGAGGAATCTGTTTCTCTTAGCTTTATACCCATGGTATTTTTGGAGAAATCAATTTGTGATTTGGCGGGTATGACGATGTGGCATTCAAAGTGAATGGTGGTCAGGTGTTCCAAAGAGACATTATGACCTCAAGCCTCATCAACCGGGAAATGACAAAAATCGGGAAGGCAGCATATCTAAGTGGGTCACTCCCATTAGGGTGTATATCACCTATCTAGAGAAAATCCATTTCATTCTTTTATCTATTATCGATGCTGTCCCTTTTCGGGAAACGGTGGGTATCTCCCAACCGTTGGTGGTATATATTCGATACACTCAAGCGAAATGAGTGGTTGGTCATGTATGGGCCGGGTTGCAAGACGTTCTTGTTGAACCCAGTGTATTTGCCTCTAGAGATACACTATCGGCAGGTGGTCCCATGCCTTGTCATAATTGGAAATCCAATCTCCAATAAGCGCCCGCGGTTTTGTTTGTATACCATATATGTGTTACTTGAGATGCAAGCATTCCACTAGATTGTTAATTACTTGTGATTAGACACTATTATAATATCAGAAAAGTATTGATTTTGAAATTTTTTGGGTTATCGTAAGGTAAAAAACATCTGTGTTTATGTGTGGATCGGTCTTGCGATTATCTTTTCTTTTTGAAAAGGGTTTTGAAAAATTAAATCAAATGATTTGAGTTCACTCACACCTATCCCATGACTGACCCAGAGTTTATTTTGTTTGTTTTCCTAAACTCTTGGGTGCCCAAATTTGTACGGGAAGTCAAGTAGTTCAGGACTTTACAGATATACTTGGAGGAGCTTGAAGCAGGAGGCTTCAGGATTATATAACTATTGTTATTTCCGCTGTGTGTAAATGTTGTACTCTAATAATATCGTTGTATATATATCTTGTTTTATTTCAAAGTTATGTTATATATTATACTTCATTCGGTCTGCTGTGAGATTTGTGTTACTCTGATTCATTTCTATGGTGATCTTCTTCTTCTTCTATTCTAATTTTCTATCTTATATATTCTAACCCTCTAACTTCTTTCTATTAATGATCAGGTATTTCCAATGTCTGAATAGTCAACATGGTAGTTTTGTGTTGATTTTCGGAGTCGAAAAACTTGGTTCGTTACAGTGGTATCAAAGCAAGGTTAAGTGATCAACTTGGCTCTGTGGTGTGACTCAGTAGAGATGGGGCTAGTGATACCCTAGATTGAGTTGAGTGTACGTATACGAGTGAACATATTTGTAGATTTTATTAAAAAAAGTTTTATATTGTGGAGATTTATTGGTTGAGTTGTTTATGGGTTCTGATCGATCAGTTTGATCCATTGTATCGGTAGGAGTTTCTAAACACTCGAATACGATGGGTCGAAACGATATGTTTTGAAAAGAGGGTAAATGAAATTATTTTACCCAAATTATATTTTGATATAAACAAATTATTAATATTTGAAGTGTTATAGTACATTGGATGTGTTGGGTGTTATCTAAATCGAATGAAGTTTAAAGTGAGTTGGTTATGTATATATAACCAAATAAAACTCGTATACGTATAATATATGAAATTAGATGAAGCAAATCTGAAATTTAAATCAGAATTGGAATTGAAATTCCTAAAGTTGGAGAAGTGTTTGTAAATGGATTCGGAATAAGTATATGAGAATTTTAAAATCCTGGGAGACTTTAAATTGTTTTCAAGCATTGAAAAGGATATTTTGAAATGAATTTCAAAATGGAAGTGTTTAGATATGGTTTTGAAAGTGATATAGCATTGAACTCACTTTGATAGCTGGGAAATAACTCTGATGGTGTTGGCCCCATCACCAGTGTTCATTTTCGAGTTATAAGTGACGAATTACTACCAAAGATTTTGTGTTGAATTATTTTGAAAAAACAAGTTGTTTTGAATCCTAAAAAGGAATATTTGATTTTAGAAAGAGCTAAGCTGTTTAAACCTCCCAGAAAGAGACTGTTTGAATTAAAACAAATTTAAAGAAAATTGAAATTGAACTAAAACCAGTAAGGGGAAATTGAATTGAAATAGAACGATATCGAATAAAGTTGAATTTGTGAGTTATGAATTTGTGTAAGTATATTGGACGGGTAAGTAAGAGTTGAAATTGGTAATGGAATTTGAGATTGGGAATGAAATTTGGTTTGAAAATAGGATGATTGGATTCGAGAACTGATAATTGGAGATTAATGGGGATGACTTTGATATATGCTGAATTGACAGCAAAATGAAAGGATTTAATGATATGCCCGACAAAAAGGTACACGTTTATTTTATGGATTTGGTGATTTATAGGCCGATTTGGCAAGCCGCTTGGCTGCTTGATTTTCTTTTGGATTGTGGAAGTCCTAGAGAGGCGAGTTGAGGTTTGAACTATTGACCGGTATAAGGGAGGTGCTTGCGAAATTTTCCAAATATTTAGAGTGTTAGAAAATTTTCAGGATTTTAGAAAATTTTCGCTAATAAGAATTAATTAATATTTTAATTGAATTGGTTCAGTTGAAAATAAGGTTGGTAAGTAAACAAATAAATTTGTACTAGTCAATAGGGTTTGTTCTCTACCTTAGCAATTTCGAGGACGAAATTATTTTAAGGGGAAGAATGTAACGACCTGTATTTTCAGTGATATAATAATTAATTAATTTAATGGTTAAATAGTGATATAGAGAATTTAATGGTTGTTTAATTAAATAATAGTGAATATTTAATCAATATAAATAATAGAATAATATATTTATTTCTAAAATAGTCGGAAATAGTGAATTGATGATATGGTGTGCACTGAACAATTTAAAATATATATAATTCAGCTTAGAATTGAATTAGAATAACGAATATATTATTTAAATGGCAATTTGAACGTATAATTATATTATAATTAAAATCGAGCTCGAAATGGCGCGGCAGTTCGCTATTTGGAGATTTGAACTTCAACTGAATTTACAGTGTCTGTTTTAAATTGGATTTCTGTGAAATAAGAAACGTTCGGAGCTGGTGAAGTATATTTTTGTAGTGGAAGAGAAAAATCGGGACTTCATTGTATAGATTTTGAGTTATGTCCAAAACAAAATTTAGAAAAGTCGCTATGGAATTCCTTTGAAATTTACAAATATATATTTATATTATAGAAGGATTTTGTATATAAATCGAATATTGATATAACTGGGAACTTTGAAATATCGAGTTATAAATTCAATTGGAGCTGTATGATATTCTTTTGTGAATATATATTATAATGTTTATTTATAAATATTAAATTTAATTATTTTTGAATATATTTATATATTTAAAAAGGGTTATTTAGAGCTTTAAAAATAGCCAGTTTTGCAAACGACCTTTGATTTCGACCAAACTAATTCTGTTAGATCCACAATATTAAATTATTGCTAGATTTCTGTTTTCATGATCTTTGGGGTCAGTGTGTGGCCATACGGATTTTTAATGTGAAAAACAGTCAGTATCTTAACGGATAAAAATACGCTGTGTGAGCAAACGAAGCCGGAATTCGATGAAACCAGTTTCGTTGGGTCCGCAATGTCAAACTGTAGCTGCATGCCCATTTTCGTGATTTTTGGGTATTGTGTGTGATCACAGGGATTTTTAAACAGCGTATACAAGTAGCGAAATGACAAAATAAATAAAATAAGCAAAAAAAATCTACTTCTATAAATACTGCTAACTACTTCTAACCCTAAAGACTTCTTCAGCGGAGTCAATTTCTCACGCCGCCCCCATTCTCAGTTTACAGCAAGAAAACCCAAATTCAAAAATCAATATAAAATCAAAGAGAAATCGAAAATTAGTCAAACAAGCTTGTCTAGATTCATGAAGCTTTCCCCTTTCTTCCTATATCCGTTTTGTCTTGTGTGATGGTAGTCTTTGGGGATCAAATTTTACCAGCGTGAGCCTAGGGCTGAGATTTTCTCGGCTATGGAAGGATTTTGATTCAATTCGAGATTAGCTGGGTGATTGTGGTGAAGAGCAGCTTCTTATGTGAAATTTTTGTAGAGTTTGGGCATATTTTTTGTCGATGTTTTACTGGGAGATGTCACGATGTTCTTCAGGCGCACGGAAATGGTATTCGACGGAATCAGGTTTGAGGGTACAGTGGTATCGGGAGTTGGATGGAGGAGTGATAGTGGTGTTGGATTGATGAACGAGGGAGAAAACAAAGGATGAGGGAGATTGAAAGTTGCGTTAATGGTGATATAAGGAAGGTGCAACAGTCGAATTATTTCCGATAAGAAGAACTTAAATGGGTGCGGTATTAATTTGTTTTGGGCCGGAAGGATTATAGGATAAAGGCCCAATAACTAATCCCTTAACTTTAAAACTATTTAAAATTTTATATAAATTTGTAATTACAATATTTCACTCGTACTGTATCAGAATTTCGAGCGGTCAGATCCGTTGGGACCGTATGGACGAGAGCTCCACAATGGAACTGACTGAGAGTGAATTGAAGCTCGTTTGGATTTATGGTGAAATTAAATGCCTGAATCAAATCAATGACCAATTATCGTTATTTAACGGTAGCCATCCAAGGTGAGTAAAACTCGCTAACTCTTCTCCGTTATATTTTCATATAACGTATTTTTAGAAATGATAATTGACGGTTGTTTGCTATGTGTTGGCTGTTTGGTTGAATTGCTAGTTAATTGGTTGAAATATAGATAACGATATATATATATATAAATCGTTAATCGAATATTAATCCGGTTTATCAGTATATTTCATATTCGGGTTATTCATGTGATTAACATATGTGGATGCAGGAAAACAGGTCGGAGGAATTCAACTGGATTCCTCAACATTTATTTTACTGTTTTTCATATATTGTGATATATGATGTGATTTATAATCTGTTGTTGATTATGTGTGTTTGATCATTGTTATTTGGTACTTTAAATACCAAATTAAATACTGGAGTGTGAAAAGGAAAATTTCAAAACTATAATTTGAAATAAAATATTTATATAAAATCAAAGGATTTTATATGAAAAGGAAATATTTGTAAAACAAATAGAAAAGGAAAATATTTGTAAAACAAATAGAAAAGGAAAATATTTGTAAAACAAATAGAAAAAGAGATATTTGAAAATAATTATAAATAGAATTAGAAAGGAAATATTTGTGAAACATTTACAAATAGATTATAAATAGAAATATTTATTTAGGAAAATAAATAGAATTATAAAGAAAATATTTATTTTGAAAAATAAACAGACTATAAAAAGGAAATACTTGAAAAAAATGAATAGATTGTACAAAAAGAGAATTTTACACTAGGAAGGTTTAGAACCGTGCTTCGCACACGAGTATAACAGAATATGAATTCAAAGTGAACATTTAAGAGAAAACTGTTTTTAACAGATAAAGTAAGAAGATAAATTTATAAATAATATTTTTTAAATTAAATAAAATGTTTACCATTGGATAGATAGAATATATAAGTCAGGACTTATATAGAGAAGTTAGAATCGATTTCAACATCGATACCTGAAACTGAATAAACGTAGAGTTAATCAAAGGAGTTGATTAGTTAGAGTTAATCAGTTAGAGTTTATCAGTTAGAGTAAATCGATTAGAGTTAGAATTAATCGAATTAGAGTTAACTGAACATAGTTAATCGAATTAGAATTAACTGAATATTAGTTATTCAATTAGAGTTGATCGAATATAGTTATTTAAGATAGAGTTAGTCAAACATAGTTATTTAGGATGTTTTGCCATTTCGTGGGACTGCTAGCGTAATTCGTAGGGCTGCAGATAGCCTACGGCGGTCGGATGTTTTCCTGAGGGAATCAGGCGTAACCATTGTGATCGCTGCGACCTAGAATCAAGCGAATGGAGTTAAATCGAATATTAGCCATTTCAAATAAAGTTAAAACAGACATAGTTATTCGAATATTAGTTATTCGATATGAGTTAAATAAGTTGAGTTAATCAAGTAAGTTAATCAAGTTGAGTTAATCAAGTTGAGTTAGTCAAGATGAGTTAATCAGACCGAGTTAATCCAAATAAGTTAATCCAAAGGAGTTATTCGAAATAATTTATTCAAATAGAATTAAAGGAGATTAATCGAATGTAAATCATTCGAAGAGAGTTAATCGAATGTAAATCATTCGAAGAGAGATTATCAAATATAGTTATTCGAAGAAGGAGTTATCGAATATAGTTATTCGAAGAAAGGGTTACCGAATATAGTTTATTCGAAAAGGAGTTATCGAATAGAGATTATTCGGAAAAGGGAATTATACATTGAATTTGATTATATCGAATTCGAGAAAGTAATATTTACTTTCCATTTTTATCAAGATTTACTTATTTATTAATAAATTAGTGGTTTAGTTATTTAATTAAATTAAGGAATAAAAGTTATACTTTGGATTTAGATATTTCAGAAGTAGGGATTATAACGCTATAGTTATAATAATTGTTTTCAAATAAGAAGTGGATTCGTAAATAGAATCCGAGAGTTTCGCAAGGAAGTTTGTTAAAGATTTGAAAGGTGAACCTTGTCTATTTCAAAGTTAAAAATGTTGTTCAGTTAAGGTCTGAGAGGTAGTTATACCCCAACTCGATTGGCTTCGTCTTTAACTAAGAAATGGTTAAGGTTCGATAGTGAAGGTTGATTAGGTGAATTTAGTTAATGAGTGTAATGTTTTGAATTGGCTTAGTGATGTTTTATTTAAACATCTGTTTAAATCAAGTGAATAAATTTTGGAAACATTTTCCAAATATAATCAAAGATATTTTCTAATCATAGAAAATGAAATGTTGATGAGAAAGAATACTGAATGACAGTGATACGTGAAACAGAGATGGAAATGTTTTCCAATGATTAATGATGTATATTTCCTAAATTTAGAAAATAAGAAATGTTGAGTATATAGAAATGGGAAATGAATTAATAAATGATTAATTTAATTAAAAGAGATAAGTGTTGATTGATCGATCAAATTTCTATTTGGAAATAAGATCGTTAGTCGTATACCCATTTTTCTTTGATAGTTAAATCACCGACTATCGAAGTTTTGACCATTTTCCGTCGTCAATACGTAGACACCGGGATCATATTCATTATCTGAAAACCACTCTGTATGGACGTTAGTGTTGTGATCAAATATGATGAAAATAATTTAAGATGGAGTTATGCAAGGGCTATCCTGTTTATAGAATAGTGCCTTCGGTATGTCCAGTCCCAAGACTACGTGAATGGACGAATGTCTGACAGAGGATATCTAATGGATTGCGTAAGTTGATCTCTTCAAACATACTTACGTTTGGTGGCGGAAGAATTCGTTTCTCTTAGCTTTATATCTGTGGTATTTTTGGGGAAATAAATTTGTGATTTGGCGGGAATGACGATGTGGCATTCAAATTGAATGGTGGTCAGGTGTTCCAAAGAGACGTTATGACCTCAAGCCTCATCAACTGGGAAATGACAAAAATCGGGCAGGCAACATGGCTAAGTAGGTCGCTCCCATTAGGGTGTATATCACTTATCTAGAGAAAATCGATTTCATTCTTTTATCTATTATCGATGCTGTCCCTTTTTGGGAAACGGTGGGTAGCTCCCAATCGTTGGTGGTATACATTTGATACACTCAAGTCAAATGAGTGGTCGGTCATGTGTGGGCTGGGTTGCAAGACGTTCTTGTTGAACCCAGTGTATTTGCCTCTAGAGATACATTATCGACAGGTGGTCCTATACCTTGTCATAGTCGGAAATCCAATCTCCAATAAGAGCCTGTGATTTTGTTTGTATACCATATATGTGGAACATGAGATGCAAGCGTTCTGCTAGATTGTTGATTACTTGTGATTAGACACTATTATAAATCAGAAGTATTGATTTTGAAATGTTTTGGGTTATCGTAAGGTAAAAACCATCCGTGTTTACGTGTGGACCGGTCTTACGATTATCTTTTCTTTTTGAAAAGGGTTTTGAAAAGTTAAATCAAATGATTTGAGTTTACTCACACCGGTCCCATCACTGACCCAGAGTTTTTTTTGTTTGTTTTCCCTAAACTCTTGGGTGCCCAAATTTGTTTGGGCATTCAAGTAGTTTAGGACTTTACAGATATACTTTGAGGAGCTTGAAGCAGGAGGCTTCGGGATTATATAGCTATTGTTATTTCCGCTGTGTGTAAGTGTAGTACTCTGATAATGTCATTGTATATATATCCTGTTTTATTTCAAAGTTATGTTATATATTATAATTCATTCGGTCCACTGTGAGATTCGTATTACTCTGATTCTGTTCTGTGGTGATCTTCTTCTTCTTATTCTTCTTCTATTCTAATTTTCTATCTTATCTATTCTCACCCTCTAACTTCTTTCTATTAATGATCAGGTATTTCCGATGTCTGAATAGTCAACATGGTAGTTTTGTGTTGATTTTCGGAGTTGAAAAACCCGGTTCGTTACAACAGCGGAAGATTAATTTACAATGCAGCGGAACCAATAACCTAACACAGCGGAAGACTATCAATGCTCTGTACACAGCTTTAAGTTTCGATCCAGAATCCTGCTCAATAAATAAATATCTACAAAACAAGCCACTCGACTTCCCATGTGGAAATGAGGGCACTCAAGTTTGCAAGTGAAAACAAACTACAAGTCAGTCATGGGATTGGTATGAGTAATCTTACTTAACTTATCTAATAATGAGGTTGATCACAGGACCATGCCGCTAACGCGGAATGAGTTTACTCCATTGGATTGCCAGTGCATAATATAAGTAAATCTTTTAAAACAACGCAATGCTTTTTAGAAAAATGAAACCATTATAAGACTCAAGTCCCATTACACAAGGCAACGCAAACTGGAGGATAGAGTTTTACCTTATAATGGTCAAACATGATTAATACGTATAAAACTTGATATTACTATTAGTGTCTAGTCAGTTTAAAACATTTTCAAAGTAAATGTATCAATCCTAGACAACATAGTACCCTATCCTACTATGTCTCCATGTATAGGTTTATAATCAAATCCGTAATGTCGTATTGGAAATTGGGCTTCCATCATGAGTCAAAGCTAGGGATGGTCTCCTTACCGATTTGAGACACTCTAGCAAATGTCTCAGGGCTCGGATGCTGGCGAATCCTAGGGCCGGTCCACAAATACTTTAGTGGATTAGTTATGCCAGAACACACGTTTCCCAGTCCTATCGGACCTATCTCTAAGCCATTGGAGACTCAATATCCGAGGCGCCTCATTCTATCATCCAAATAAGTAAAAATGTCTGGGCTCCATACCATGGCATCACTTCTAGCTAGAAAGAAACATCATGCACTTCATGCGTTCCCTTATCCCATTTCTGACTCTTACCGGGGTGTGAGGCTCGCGAAGTAACGCTATACACAAAGCTATGTTAAATAAAGTTATGCTTTGATCATCAACCACAGGGCTCTTCTTTTCAACAAAAGCCTTGATCATTTGCATCTTAGCATGCCACATTGACAATCCACGCCATGCGACTGATGTCTATCAATATATAACCTCTAAGCTCGTACGTCTCAGAGAAGGGTGTTAAGCAAGAGAATAAATTCTCCACCGCTAGACAAATATATATTTAATACAAATCAATCAACACAGAACGAAATACAATGTTAGACACACATCCATTTACAAGTCCATTCTGGATCTGAAAGAAACGGAGATACCTTATTCCTCATCCCATATGTCCAATACGAAAGAGAAGTTCTCGCATATCCGGACGAATCAACAATTACGTCCGTACAACTACCACTTTAACACTTTACTGAGAGATAACCAATGCAGGGCATCAGCAGTCGCCCATTCGATGTGAAGATTGCCGGTCTTCAGCCACCGTCTTCAATGTCTTCGACTTTAAATCGTTGTATAATTATTTGAAATGAGATTTAGCTTGGACTTTTCAAATAATTATCGAATATATATAATTCAAATCATTTCATATTGTCAATAAAGTTTTAAAACGATTTATCACTATTTTTATTTATATAAAAATAGCCCATTTAATTCGAACAACGTTTCAGGTCGTTACCCGGGCCGGGCGCTGTTTTTATCCAAATTTGAGTTACACATTTCTCGACATCTAACCGTTGGATTTTAATTAATTTAATATCATTGGAAAGATCTTCCCAAAGCAAACCTAACAGTTCCAGTTTTGGGAAAATCCGACAGTCGGATCTTTCTGTATAATCGTTTAAAGTTACGATTCCGAAATACGAACTATCGCGCGTGATTCATATAATTTTTGTTTATATATATATATATATATATATATGTGTGTGTGTGTGTGTGTGTGTGTGTGTGTGTAAATCGTTCAACGATTTCACTAAACATGTTAAAAGTGATGTTTTCAACAAAAAAAACGTATATTAACATATAAACACTTTCCTACCTTGCAAACATGTAAGTGATTACATTTTAATGAATCAAAACATGTAATTCTTTTTAGCTAAACAACCAAGTTAAACGTAACATTTTTATGGCAAATTCTATTTTAATATGTCATTTTTTTAATTTAAATGAACATATAAAATGTAACATGTTAATGACAAATTCCATTTTAATATGTCATTCTTTTTAATCTAAATGAACATGTTAAATGTAACATTTTTTAATACAAATCCTATTTTAACGTGTGATCTTTTTTTCTAAATAAACATGTTAAATGTAACATTTTTAATGAAACTTAAATAGACATTAAAAATGTACTTTTTAATCTCTAAACAAATTCTAGTGAACATGTCATTTTAATTTATGAATCATTTTTAATGGCACTAAATATACATAATTTTTTTTATCATTTTTAATGTTTCAACAATTTTTCCTAAACATGATTCTTTTAATATTGAATCTACATATACATTAAAAATATCATTGTTAATGTTTCAACAAATTTTCCTAAACATGATCCTTTTTCGTTTTTAATAATTTTGGCAATTCCTATTTTCACATATATAATAAAAAAAGTATTTTATTGTCTACACAATTTCTATGTTTCATATATATGCAATAAAAAGGGAATTTTATTTATATAAACAATTTTGTCCAATTCTATGACTTACATGTTACAATAAAAAGAGTATTTTTTATTGTTTAACAAATTCTAACAATCCTAATATTAACATGTACAATAAAAATAATATTTTTATTGTTTTACCAATTCTAACCATTCTAAGATTAACATGTACAATAAAAAAAATGTTATTGTTCTATAAATTCTAACAATTCTATTAGTAACATGTACAATAAAAAGAATATTTTTATTGTTTGAATATTTCTAACAAATTCTATGTTTACATATACAATAAAAAGACAATTTATTGTATGAACATTTCTATGATTTACATGTTTACATATACAATAAAAAGACAATTTTATTGTATGGACATTTCTAACAAATTCTATGTTTACATATACAATAAAAAGACAATTTTATTGTATGAACATTTCTATGATTTACATGTTGCAATAAAAAGAATAATTTTTATTGCATAAAAAGTTCTAACAATTCTATTACTAACATGCACAATAAAAAGAATATTTTTATTGTTTAATATATTCTAACAATTCCTACATTTCATATGTTTAAATAAAATGAATATTTTTTTTGTCTACATATTTCCTACATTTCATATGTATAAATAAAAAGAATATTTATTGTCTACACATTTTCCTACATTTCATATGTGTAAATAAAAAGAATATTTTATTGTCTACAAATTTCCTACATTTCATATGTATAAATAAAAAGAATATTTTATTGTCTACATATTTCCTACATTTCATATGTATAAATAAAAAGAATATTTTATTGTCTACATATTTTCTACATTTCATATGTATAAATAAAAAGAACATTTTATTGTCTACACATTTTCCTACATTTCATATGTACAAATAAAAAGAATATTTTATTGTATACAATTTCTATGTTTCATATGACAAATAAAAAAGAGAGAATTTTATTTGTATAATAACTACTATGTTTCATATGACAAATAAAAAGAGAATTTTTATTTGTATAACAACTTTAACCATTGCCATGATTTATATATATACAATAAAAAGGAATATTTTTATTGTATATGTAACGACACGGATTTTAGTCGTAAATTTTAAAACATTTAAATCATTTTAAAAGTTGTATTTAAAATTATATAAAAGGGATTATATAAGGAATTATTTGATTAAACGTAGTTTAAGAGTATAATTTATAATATAATTTAATAGTTTATTTTATTATATTTTTAAGATCGCACATCGCTCAATACAACTTTATTTTTATTTTGTCGCTATCAGCTCGTTTGTATATAAGTTTTCACAAAGCGGACTCCGCAAATCATAAAATACAGTGCTAACATAAATATACCAAAGGAAGACTAGAAATATGTTATCATCATATCCATCATTGCTGAAAAGAAATATATATATATATATATATATATATATATATATATATATATATGAGTTGTGTTGCCGTGTTAATTTAATCAAAACACCCATGGAAGTTGGTATAGATATATAGTCCATTATAGGTGTGAAATTGTAAACGTTCTCTATCGAAATGGCATTTCATTAACCAAATGATATTGTACATTCTACCAACATTTCCCATTGACTGTTAAGTCGTACCCTATATGCTTCAGCATAAACTCTGTGCGTGCCAAGCAACTAAATACCCGTGCATCCCAAGTAATTTCGGTTCCATTCTCCCCACGCTTCCTCTTCTTTAAATACTTTGCATTTTCTTTCATCCTCTCATATCCAAAAACCAAAACCGAAATAAGAAATCAAACAAAAAGGAAAAAAAGGAATAACAGAACTATCTATGAACATACTCTCAGCATCTCCAAATAGAAGAAGCCGCACCTGTCCGTTCCTCAAAACCAAATCACGATATAAAGTAAATCAAATACAAAATAAAATCCAAACATTTTATTCGTTGAAATATTTGTTCAAGGGCTTGAAGGGAATCACGGCGAGTTGGGATTTCGCGAAATTCTCTGGTGTGGTCTTCACCTTCAGCGCGACCAAGGTGGTGACTGTGGCCGGAGTTCGAGTTGACGTTGGGAGGATTCAAGGGCTGCAAGTGCTCAAGGGATCAATGCGAAGTTTAAGGAGATGTTGTGGTTGACAGGTGTTCGGTCCAGATGAGAATTTTGGTACTGTGTGGGTTCGGTGGTCTTAGTGGAAGTGAGTGTGTTTGACTTTGAAGTCCAGAAACCTGGAAGCTGTAATCGCAAGTCAAAGTGGAAAAAGAAAATGTTGGTTTTCAGAGAAAAAAGAATGTAGCACTAAGCTACTGTACAAAAGTGTAGCAATGGTATTTATTGTAACAGAATTTAGAAGCTTAGGTATGTTTCTCTAAGAATGGGAATAAACGTTGGTGAAGAAGGGGATTACTACGTCATGTTAAATGGAAGTCTGGAAAAAAGAACTAGAATACCATGAGCAAAAAAGTGCAGATTTGTGAAGAAGTATTTGCAGTTATGAGATTGAGTGGAGGATAGTTCCTTTTGCTGGCCTGGGCATGAGACAGTTGACAACAAATTAATACTTCTTGTAGCTGCAAAGTAAAGGGACGCAGCTTTGATCAACGACTGGAAGGTAGGCGGTTGGTGACCGTGAATTCTATGTGGATGATTGTTTGGTGGGAAGGGAGGGCTAATCTTGGGTAGTTGTGTCAATAGGATGAGTGAATGCTTGGAAGTGCGTGAAGAACGGTTACATAGGAAGGTAGTGTCAGCTCTGTATGAAGGGACGATGAAATTTTGGTCTGCATGGAGCATGTATTTGGGAAAGAGAAGTATTTAAGAGAAAGAAAAGCAGTTGACTTACAAAAGGAATAAGATATGGTTAAGAAAATGGTTAATGGTCCTAATTATGGTAATTAGTAATGATAGTGATTAAGTAAATTTAAATCATTCTAGATTAGAATAAATCTAGTAACACGCTTATTTAATTCATATGTTATAAGAATTTCGTGGAAACCGGTCACTTTGATATCCTAATGAAGAAGTCTACATTATTGAACTAACGTGACCGAAAACCAAACTACTACAATTTCAGAGAAAAAGTCAAATGCCTGTTTGATTGTAAACGAAATAAAAATAGATTCGTCAACTGCAAATCAAGGTGAGCAAACTCACTAAACTGCCTCATTTATATTTTCATATAAACGAGTTTTAAATTTATTTATCGTTATTTTATACTGTGATGGTTGTTTCGATGAATAGTTGATAAAATGGGTTGAAATGGTAGATATAATTATATCGTTGATCGATTGTTAGTTCTAATATTTTATATTGATATGAATTATTGATGCTGATTAACATCTGTGGATGCAAGGTAACAGGTTGGAGGGATCCAACTGGATTCCTCAACATTTATATTATTGTTCTTCATTTGATTTTGATATATGATTTGATATATAATCAGTGATTGATTTTACTGCGTTTTATTACCCTGGCCCTAGAGTTTTGATATTTAAAAACCGTAAAACATTGTTAAATATAGAGAAGAAATTTGGAATAAAATAAAAAGAAATAAATCTCCAAAATAGGAATTAAATTCCAAATATACTTGAAATAGAATCTACTTTAAATGGATAATATAAGAAATGATTATAAATGATGTTTATAAATTCAGTGAAGTATTTATCTTGGGATAAATGGAAATAATATCCAAGTTGAATTTATATAGAAAAGGGGAAATCGGGTTTGAAGCCGATAATTGTAATTGGATTTGGAGTAAGCAGTATAAAGAAAACTATTAACGAGATTTAAAATACTTGAAGGAGAAGGAGATTTTTTATGTATAATTGTAAATAAATAAAAGAAACATAAAGAGAAATTAGAGAAATAAGATTCGAGACATTATCAACTGATTTGATTTTATAAGGAAACAATGTTCATGTTTGAAGTGAAGAATGATAAAGTAAGTATTTTGCAAATGGGTATATTTTTAAGGAAAATCTAAGGTTTGGAAATATGATTTTAAAATAGGAATTTGAATTAAACGAAATAGTAAATTCTTATTCAGAAGTGGATTAAAGAATTTTTAAATATGAAACCAAGCTGTATATAGAAGAAATATATTCACTATTAAAGTGAAAAAAATGGTTTAAAGAAATTATTTTGGAAAAAGAAATATCTCTAAAGGAAATTTTGACTTGAAATATGAATCCAAATTGGAAATTGAGGGAAAAGGAAAATAGGCAATCGTTTTAAAAGAAAACGATGAGTTAATTTCAAAATTTGGCATAGAAAATGAAATGGGATAAGGTTTTGTAGACTGGAATGGTTAGAAAGGAATTTGGAAATGATTTGAAATGGATGGATTCAAAAGTGAAATTGGAATTCGAATTAACTTGAAATGGTAAATAAATTTTGAAGTTCGGAATATAAGAGCGAATATAGATTATTCGAGAGAAAGTTATTTATTGGAATTCGATTATATCGAATTGAGGGAAGTAGTTATATTTACTTTCCGTTTGAAACAAATCTATTCATTTATCTATTTATTTATTTACTTATTAATTGAATTAATAAATACAAGTTATATTTTATATACTAATTAATTGGGAACAACAGTTATAACGCTACGATTATAAATCTAAATAGCGATTATAATGCTACTGTTATCATAAATGTTTTATAAATCTAAACACGATTTTAGCGCTGTCGTTATAATATATGTTTATAAATCTAAACAGCGATTTTAACGCTACCATTTTAAGTTATATTTTAGAAATCAAGTGTTTGGAAATAGCGATTATAATGCTGTTGTTATAATCAATATTTTTCTGTAAAAGAAATGGATTCTTAGATTGAATTTGAGAGTCGCGTAAGCGATATTTTTTTGAAGTTGTGGGCTTTGACTATTTCAAAGTTGAGAATGTTGTTCAGTTAAGGTCTGAGATGTAATTATACCCCAACTTGATTGACTTCATGATTAATGGAGAAATGGTTAAGGTTCGATAGTGAAGATTGGTTAGCAATATGGTTAGCTAATAAATGATTAATGGTTTGAGTTATAATGACGATGTTTTATAATGTTGTGCTAATTTAAAGGATTTTTAAAATGTTTTCCCCAAATAAAATGTGAGATATTTTCTACGCATAGAAAATGAAATGAATTGTTGAATAAAGAATTATGAAATGGAATATGGAAATGTTTTCCAATATTAATGAAATATATTTTCAGAATATAGAAAATAATGATCGCGAATATTAAGAAATGTTTTATAACCGAAATAAGAGATATTTTCTCTAATAAAGGAAGTATGATATTGGAAATGCTTTCCAATAATCAAGAAAGACAATTAAATTTTGAAAGGATATGGAAAAGGGAAAATAGGAAATTAGAATCGATAATATAATAAGGAATAAAAAAGGGGCCAGTATTGTGTGATGCTTGATCGGTAGAATTTCCAATTGGAAACAGGACCGTTGATTGTATGGATGTTTCTTTGATAGTTAAATCACCGACTATCAAAGTTTTGATTTACTTTATACCTCCGTTGTCAATATGGAGAGACCGAGATCAGATTTAATATCTGAAAACCACTCCGTATTGGCATAAGCACTACGAATCAACTTATGCTGAAGTTAACTGAAGACGGAGTAAAACGCAAGGGCTTTTCTATTAATCCTAGGTAGAAATTTCCCAAGATGGATTGATGGAATAGTGCCTTCGGTTTCTCCAGTCCTAGGGCAATGTACATGGAGGAATCTGACAATGTGGAATTCAAAGCAAATGGTGGCAAGATGTTCTAAAAGGAAATCATGACCTCAAGCCTCATCACTCGGGAAATGACAAAAATCAGGCAGGCAGCATGGCCATGTGGGTCATTCCCATAAAGGGTATTATCACCTGATCTAGAGAAAAATGCATTTGCTTCTTATTCTATTCGTTGCTGTATGATTTCGATAACGGTTGTTGATCACAACCGTTAGTGATAATACGCTCGATACACTCTAAATGAGTGGTCAGCCATGTGTGGGCCGGGTTGCAAGACGTTCTTGTTGAACCCAGTGTATTCGCCTCTAGAGATACACTATCAGAAGGTGGTTCCTACCTTGTCATGTTGGAAATCCAATCTCCAATAAGCGCCTTACGGTTTTTGATTTCATATTATATATGGAGCGTGAGATCTAAGCGTTCCACTAGATTCTATTTATTTGATGCAGACATTATTATAATATCACCATATTTTTAGTTATCGTAAGATAAAAACCATTCGTGTTTATGTGTGGATCGGTCTTACGATTATCTTTTCTTTCGAAAGGATTTTCAAAAGTTAAACAAATGGTTGGAGTTTACTCACACCAGTCCCATGACTGACCCAGAGTTTATTTTGTTTGTTTTCCCTAAACTCTTGGGTGCTCAAATTTGTACGGGCAGTCAAGTAGTTTTTGGATTCACTTATAAGAGCTGGAAGTTAGTTATAGATTATCATATTTCTCTGCTGTGTACTATGTTGTATCTGGAAACAGGTGTTTATAACTGTTCTAGGAATAACTGTTGTGCTCTGATGATGGTATGCATATGCAGTTACTGATTTGTATTTCAAAAGTAATGTTATATAATATATTTTATTCGTTCCGTTGTGTGACTTGTGTTCTTCGTTTTTCTCCAATTCTAATTTTTCTTTCTATTTCTCATCGTCTAACTTCTTTCTACTAATGATTCGTATTTCTGTGTCACTTGGGTTGAATTTGTGGTGTTATTAGTCAACTCAAAAATGTACGGATTTGTGGGCCATTATAGTATAACAATTCTAACTTTTCATGATTTATATATACAACAAAAGAATATTTTTATTGTTTTACGTATCCTAACGTATTCTATCATATCCAATTAAATCCAAAAGATCACCCCAAAAAAATCAACCAATTCAAATCACGTACAACACACAATCGAATCTTAACATCATATATAAAAATTTCCAATGTAATAACAATTAATTTTAATTTTTTTTTTAAAAAAGTAATCTCACAGTGGTTTTGCTCCTTCGTATTCGATGACTAGCACCAAATATGTCACGGTCTATCTGAAATGTAGATCTTGAATTTATGGTTCCAAAGGAGGTTTTTCATCGAATTCTGATATCGAACGAACGAGTTATGAATTTTACAAGAATTTATAGCAATTTAATATAATTAAATTAATTAAAGAATTAATTAATTACATTGATTAACCCATCTTCCCCACACAGTAACTACCCGACGTACAAACCCATCTGTTCGATGTCAAATCCCTCAACCATACCTCCTTGCGACGCCTGCCACCTCTATCGAACTCCGCCACTTCAACAGCCACCTCGCCACATCCCTGCGCTCCCCACCACCTTCCAACTCGCACTCCCTATGGCTCCCCGAAACACACACGAGCGGACCGCGTTCGAGCACCAAATTCAGACGATCCAGGAATCAAGGGTTCATCAACTCCGTATGAAATTAAAGAGGTTGAAAATCTCTTCCATTTTCCCTTTACAATCAACTTGAATTACTTAGAGGATTGGTAGAATTTAAAGTTTTAAAATCGAATGAGCTCAGCCATTGAAAAGGATATGGTGGCGGCTATAATAAAATTAGGGTTTTGATAATGTTAGGTTATTTATAATATTATTGTAATTAATTCTTTAACCCTAAAAGGCCCGTTGATAGATACTAACTCCAAATTAAGCCCAGCGACTGTCGCCCCGAGCCAAATGCCCTTATTCCAGACACAATAGACTAGGTCTCATCAGCGCATTTGATCGTTTCAGCCCATTTTTCTTTAAATTAAAATATAAAACATTTTAATATTAAATTTGATCGTACATTTTAATTTATCGGGGCCACATACTGACTCCTATAATTCCTGAAAAATAAATCTAGCTATGTTTTGATGATACGGTCTTAACAAAATAAATTTCGTCGAATTTGGATACCGTTTGAAAAAAGTTCTTTTTAATGGTCGATCCAATTCAATAGAAATTGACAAAACATGTTTTCTTTTGTCACGCTTGCATATTAAATCCAAAAATTATGAAAACTGGAATCTAGCAATAATTTAACATTCTGGATCCAAAAAAAGTGGTTTCTTTGAAAACAGAGGTCGTTTGTAAAATGGATATTTATTATATTAAAATATATATATATAAATTCTTTAGCGACTATTTTAAATTTTAAACTGGACATAACTTTTTATTTCCATTATGAAATCAGGATTTTTCACATTCATTAGAAAGATATAATTAAACAAATTCAAATATTTCTTATTTTACTAAAATTCGATTTATTTTGAATCCTGTACATTCAGTTAAATTTTAAAATCAAATTTTCAAACTACCGCACCATTTCAAACTCTATTTATAATTAAATAAATTTATTCGTTCTGACTTTGATTAAAATAAATTTTTAGTCATTATTATTTAAAATAAACCATTTTAAATGTTCAAAATCCACTAAAATCTATAAAATAAATTTTTTAAATTGGTTCTGAAATTCCGGGAAGTTACAAGTGATCAACTCGCACGGCTTAACCAATCAATCAAAATCAAAGCAGTGTATGTGATAATCTAATCGCCACACTCCATCCAACAACTCTCCATTGACTAGATCCCTTCAGAAAGTCCAACATAGAAAACACCCTCACCACAGAGCTGATCTTTTAAGCTTCCAAGAATTGTTGAACTACTAGTCTCCGTCTCGTTTAGGTGCCATATTCCCTAGAGGCATCAATACTTGTCCAACATTTGGAACCACATCAACATGGAACTTAACTCTAATATGATGGAAATTTGGCTACCTTAAATGAATGGTATCCAACACACAATCTAAGGGAACCATAGGTCTCTAATATGAATACTACAAATGTTCCCCACCCTGATATACTCCTCTATACGAAACTCTTTTGAAAAGATCATGCATCTGCACTGCAGGCTCTCACTCTGCTCTCTAGGTGCCTTCCTTCTCAAAGGTATCACTATAGGTCTGGCATTCTTCATCAAGTCAATACAGAATTAACTCTAACTAGTGATTGGTATTGTTGATACTCATCGTCTGGAATCTTGAGCTATTGTAGATAACTGGCCATCACCTACTCATTTGGTAAACATCCTACCACTGCTCTCTGCTCATCATCTATCCCTATCGTCATTGATACCATATTGTAATCTAATACAACTCTATACTTACTTAGCTAGTTTATCCTAAGTGTAATACCAACATAACAAGTAAACTTCTATTGTCTAATGCTTAATTAATTAAACCTAGAGAAACCAATTGGCAAACAACTATCGAACAAGTAAACATGACTCGATGAGATTAAATTTTGGCGAACTATATATACTTCCCAATACAGACACCCATGTTGTAATACTCTCCCACCTTGAGGCCCGGAACTAAGTGATATGAATGTTGCAGTCGTCCAAAGTATTACTCTCTAGCGACCATACATAGGATGTTATAGTCTAACTAAGGCCTCGACGCAATAAGTCATCATAAGGACATGTCCAGTTACTCTTCTCAAGTCCCAATCCGATCCCATTCCACCCATCAAACCGCTAAATCAAATGGAACGCTAAAACATCGACATCAAAATAAAATACATATGGAAATTCTATTGGTAGAGAACATATCTCAGTGGTGATGTCATTCCCTTTCTCTTTTATAGAAGAAGTACTCAACAAAATGGGAATGGCGATCTAAGAATATGCTTACATGATTGGTTTATATAAACATGACAACTCTCAACCAGGTGCTAGCTTGAACATCGCAAGCTTCCCCGACCGACTCCTTAAAACCTCATCCTCTCTCTGAAGGAGATCAACTACTTCCCTAGTCGACTACTCAACCCAATCGAAATCTTCCATCCTTCCCGAGTGAAGTAACAAAAGGAGATAGTAAACTTTACTTTGACATTATGCCGAATTCAGCCACAAAACCCAAAACAACCATATCACCTTACTCAAATCAGTGAACTACTCAATCAAAGTTGACTTTGGAGAAGTCAAGACAAATTTCTTTAAAGCGAACACGAACTGATCTCAAGCGAATCATGGTTATAAGAACTCTCGACCAATTCGGATTCAACCTTGGAGCTTCCTTGGAGTGAACTCCTTCTTCACTTCAACCCTACACATCAAGTCGTCAAAGAACTCCTTATAAGAAAAAAACCAATCTTGCACCACTCAAGTCGACTCTGACCATAAGGATAGCTTGTCCCCTAGATACGTAAGTATCCACACATCTTGGCTTAGTTAACTCCTTGCACTAAGTACCAAAACAAGTTAGAGAAATTAGGACATCCCAACCAGTGATACATACAATCATTGAGAACATATTATGTGAATTGAGGACAGTGGTCTAGGATCCTATCTGATTCTCAACTCGAGAGATGAAGCAATAAGTAATATTTCTTGTTTGTTAAATCGTCTCAGATAAGGGGTTAGGACGATCACTTTATAATAGAGGAAACTATTCTGATGGCACTCGTATGCAAAACAACCTATATTATACGCATACTAGTAATATATAGATTTGAAAATCCAAAATATATACAAATATGTTCTCTCTTGTATATATTAACTATCGATTCAATATCGCTTAGGTTAAACAATGCAACCTAATCTCTAATAAAACCTACGACGGTAATCATGCACCATCAATACTCATATAATCCAATGGTGCATTGTATAGGCACCCAATTGATGCACGACAATTGCCAAGAGAAAGAAATAGGAAAACAAAGGAAATGGATAACAAGGGAAGAGAACAGAAGAAAAGAAAGGGAAAGACACACCAAGCACAAATATAGAACTGGCTGCATGTCCCATAGCGCATCAGATAAAGTACAATGGAAATCACAAGTGAGACAGTAATAAGTATATAAATCATATAATCAGAGTATACTTGCTCATACAGTCTCACGTAAATAGATTTTGTACAAAAGGTAAATACTCACTATCAAGCTGTCTCTAATGAATAGTCAACACTGTCATGACTTTACAGTGTCACACAGCAGAATAAACAATAATACAAGTATAAATATGAGAAGACATCGCCCCTAACTGTAACGTCCTGTAATTTCTAGCGATTTAATAATTAATTTATTTAATTATTATAATATATTTGTTTGGTAATTTAACTGTTTGAATTCAAATATTTAATTAATATAAAAAATGGTGTAATAAAATTTAATTTCCGAAATAGTCGGAAATCGTTGAATTGGCAATATTGTGTGAATGGGATTATATATGATATTTAGTTAAATTTTGATTCGAGTTATAATAATGAATTTAATTATAAACGACAGTTGAACTGATAATTATAATATAATTATAATCACGGTAGTTCATAATATTGAGTTTTGAAATTCAAATGAATATAAAAGTGTCGTTATAAGTCGGATTTCTTCGAAAAAAGAAACATTCAAATCTATAGAACTATATTTTTCTAACAGAAGTGAAAAATCTGGATTTCGCCTTATATATTGTAAGTTATGTTCAAATCAAAATTTCAGAAAGTCGCTATGAAATCGTTTATAAGACCTAACGATTTATTTAATATAATTAAAGATTGGTTTCGAATTTGGACAAGATTTCTAAGATGTATTTTTAGTTTAATTTATAGAGTTTTTCTATAATTTTTATTTTGGAAAAATAAGCTATTTTTCGTTTAACGTATTTTGCACCCTATATCAGTATTTCTGAAATTTCACAAATTTGGTTAACTTGTCTATTTTATTTTATTTTTGGGACCATGGCACATCGCTTGACACGGTCATATTTTTATTTTTGTTCTTAGTAGCCCGTATGCGGATAGAATTGTTCGTAGCGGGGGTGTTAAACTGTATAACTTAAAAAAAAACTGAACAGTCTCCCATTTTGAGGTACTTTCTTCAACATTAAGTAAAAGTAAGTCTGGTAAATATAGGATAGAATACCTTTCCCTGTTCTCCTTTATCTAATAACCTATGTAGTACAAGGCCCGTGCTTCGCATACGAGCACCTAGGAGAACATTGAATTTATTAGTATGAAATCGTTGGGTATGGATGTTAGTTTGTTTTGGACTACGTAGGTATGTCTGTATTTGTAACAATGTGAATTAGTCAAAACGAAGTACATAGGAGTATGTGTGGATAAAAATGTATTTTGTAACATATATATGAACATGCGATGTTAGTATCGTTAGTTGATAATTGCACCCAAAGGGTAACGCATGCAAGCATAGTTAGTGTGCACACATGGAAAGTATTATGAAGGATTGTGTCCAGTACCATTATTTTGGTAACAAAACCATCGACATGGATAGAGGCAATGACAGGCTGGTGGAAGAATAGTAAAGAAGGTAGAGTGAAAGATGTAGCTGGCAGTACTATAATACATAGGGATGACTAGAATTATTTGAAAGTAATCCGTGGCCGAGTTTGAGTATGTGTTTCCAAACAGGTAAATTTTGTTGGATCATTATGTGACAACAGTCACAACGGAATGGTTAAATCAAAGCACAACTACTTGCCAACCTACCCTAATATAAATTACTTAGCAGACCAAAAGATAAATTGCACACACCTTTCGTCAGCTACTTTTTATTGCACAGGGATATGTTTTCAAATCAAAGTACCTACCGTAAAAACTTTACAGCAACCTTTGACTTCAAATCCATTAAAATCTTTGAAGAGAAAACTCAATATATAGTATTAACTGACCTATAAATAAAATACGTAGTGGCTAAGATTTATGACATTATAAATAGTTGCCTCGTTCTCATTTTCATCTTTATGTAACCATATAAATCAGGCCGCCATTTTCACAGTAAAAAACCCAACTTATGCACGAGGTATGAGGACGTGAATCAGATGGAATACTCCATGAAAATAATTATAACCCATATATTTTAAATTCTCGAGTCCTTCTCTTCAATTGTGTACCACCCTCAAGTAACTCACTCGACAGTGGTAGGTCTGCCTGGAACTAGGACGTAGGAGAAGAGCTGGGGTTGTTATACATGATGGAGACGGGGATGTTGAGCTCGAGAAGGGGAGTGGCATGCATGCATACGCACATGGAAGGAGGGTACAACATATAAATAAATGAGGACGTTGGTGGTAGCCAAGAGTGAGAGGTGGCAGTTGTAGATGGGTTAGAACTATACGGTAGTAGTGTTGGACCGGAGCATGCACATTCTTGGTTGTGTGCAGGTAAGGATTCAAAGTGATGGAGATATATATACATATATATATATACGTATGGGTATTTAAGGTTAATTTTTACATGAAGAAATGAAGGGAAGGGGAGTGGGAGAATGACATGGTCAGGGTGTTTGTGGGAGTCTGGAGGAATTTTAATGTTGGAGAAGATGTACATTGCGGGTCTTGCGTTTTAGTGTTGGTTTTGGGGCCGAGTTTTAATTAGAGAGGCCCAGATAGAAAAAAGGAGAAGAATATACGAATGGCGTGGGGAGAGATAACATGCAAGCGATGGAGTTTTATCCTTAGGATATAGTACAGGCCGTTATAAAACGGTGAGGCCTTCTAACAAAATGATGATAATAATTAAAAAAATTATATATATATATATATATGTGTGTGTGTGTGTGTGTGTGTGTGTGTTTAACTGTTAATTAGATCATGGCATGTAAGGTGCTATTCCTTTTCTATGTCCATGCGAGACCAATAACTGAGCAAATTTGGAACTTCAATGCCAATGGCATACTTATTATTGAGGTAACTATTTTATAAAGATATCGGTATGTGTTCATTGACATCTAAATCATGTACGGGGATGAACCAACATGTCATTATTACAGGGTTTAAACCCATTGAACCTAGTAGTTCAAGTGTAGTATGCGTTGGCTATTTGAATCCAGCCTCCAGTTCGTAAACGTGTGGTTGGGCAATACAAACCATAATTTAGATGGGGCTGGTTAAGAATTCAACCAAACCAGTCATGTCGAAATTGTAATAGCGGAATCTAAGATGTGACTAATATGGTTGAAAACAAAGCTATTGGAATTTCGTAGAAAAATCAAATGCTCGTTTAATTTCAAATGGAGTAAAAGCAGAACTGTCAACTACAAACTAGGTGAGTAAATTCGCTAACTCTATCCGATTGTATTATTTTATAAATGATATTTAATATTGATAAAAATGATTGAATGTTGTGTGTGATGGTTGTTTGGATGATTTGCTAATTAATCGTTTGAAATTATATATACCGTTATATATATATAACATTGCTTAAATACTGATTTTGTTTATTTTAATATTTCATATTGACATGAAATTAATGATATTTATGTTGATTAACATCTGTGGATGCAAGGAAATAGGTTGGAGGGATCCAATTGGATTCCCTCAACAATTTTATTGTTGATTTTCATAAATTGCTCTATATGATGTGACATTTAATTTTGAAACGACCCGCAAATCCGTGCTATCTGAGTTGACTAAAAACACCACACGTCCAACTCAAATAACACAGAAATACGACTCATTATTAGAAAGAAGTTAGAGGATGAGAAATAGAAAGAAAGAAATATTAGAATAGAAGAAAACGAAGATCACAAACTCACAGCGGGACGAATAAAATATATTATATAACATAAGCTTCGAAATACAAATCTGTTTTGTACATACATACATACCATCATCAGAGTACACATAACATTTGATCCAGCGGAAGTAACTCTAAATAACTAACGTTGAAGCCTCCTGCTTCAAGCTCCTCCAAGTGTATCTGTAAAAGCCTGAAACACTTGACTGCCCGTACAAATTTGGGCACCCAAGAGTTTAGGGAAAACAAAACAAAATAAACTCTGGGTCAGTCATGGGACTGGTGTGAGTAAACTCCAACCACTTGCTTAACTTTAAAAATCCTTTCAAAAGAAAAGATAATAGTAAGACCAGCCCACACATAAACACGGACGGTTTTTACCTTACTATAACCCAAAACACTTTGATATCAAATCCAATGATATATATAATAATGTCTACATCAAATAAATAACCAAATAGCAGAACGCTTGCATCTCACGCTCCACATATATATTATAAAATCAAAAACCGCATGGCGCTTGTTGGAGATTGGATTTCTAACATGACAAGGTATGGGACCACCTTCCGACAGTGCATCTCTAGAGGCGAATACACCTGGGTTCAACAAGAACATCTTGCAACCCGGCCCACACATGACCGACCACTCATTTCGCTTGAGTGTATCGAATGTATATCACCAACGGTTGGACTCAAACCACCGTTTCCCGAATGGGCAGAATCGATAGATTTAGAAACAAAAGGAATTTCTCTAGATAGGTGATTATACACCCTAATGGGTGCGACCCACATAGCCATGCTGCCTGCCCGATTTTTGTCCTTTCCCGGTTGTTGAGGCCTGAGGCTACGCATACTTACCATTCATTGATAACACAATCACTTTGAATGCCACATCGTCAGATCCGTTAATCACTAGTTTAGTTTGCACAAATATTCTGGATGTTATGCTAAGGGATAAATCCATTGCAACCATATATATTCATACAGACCAACCCATTTGATCATTGGAAATACTTTGTCAGACATTCGTCCATTTACGTTCGTTCTGGGATTGAACGAAACCGAAGGCACTATTTCTATTACTAGAAAAGCCCTTGCACTTTACTCCGTCTTCAATATATTCAGCATACTTGGTTCGCAACGCTTATGCCGATACGGAGTGGATTCTTCGGATAATAATCTAACCGGTCTCTCCATATTGACAACGATGGTCAAAACTTCGATAGTCTGTGATTTAACTATCGAATAAAAACAAGTGTTCATCCAAACATATCAAACAAATCACTGGGCTCTTTAATTAATATTTCATTAATTAAATCACTTTTCCATTTCCTTATCAATATTTGTTAACCAAATATTTCAATAGCCATATTGTCCCTTTACGCTATTTTTGATTTCGTTTCCTTATCGAATTCTATATATATCGACATATAGATTTCTAATTGTCAAATTTCTTAAAAATATTCTAACTCCTTAAATTCCCGGAAAAATTCGCCATAACCTCCCCTGTATCGGGAGCATCGGGAAATTTCAAATAGCTTCCCGGTATCTTCCTCAATCAAAAAGAAAAAAGTCAAAGCCAAGCGGCTTGCCGATACGGCGCATAAAATCTCATATATGAATTAAACATGTACCTTTTTGTCGGGCACACAAATAAAAATCTTCATATACTTCATCCCATATCTGTTTAACACCTGTTCACCTGTTTCCAATTTAATTCAACTCAATCCATTCGTTTGAATTCAGTTTCGCCCGTTTACTCTTTAAATCGGCCATTTTGCCTATTTCACTTCTTTGTTGAACATAACATGTTCGAACAAAATGTTTAACTCGTTCATAACTAAATTGAATTTCAATTTCAATTCTAGTTCTCTTTTCTATTTCGAATATAAATTCTCAAATCGAATTCACTTATTCAAACCCCAATATCCCTTTGAAAACTTATTAACTAATTTTTATTCAATTTAGTTAATTCTATTCAATAAATCAAAATCTGGTTTCTGTTTTCAAAAATCATATTCATTTTCACAACTTGAATTCACATATACTTTACAACTCAACTCTGAAATTCTCTAAATAGAAACTTCGGATTTTATTTGCTTAAAATCCTTTTATAAAATGAAATAAACCGTTAAGGTTTTTAAATAGTTCTGGCGCTGTTTTTTTGAAAATTTGATTTTGACATAACTCAAAATCTATACGACGAAATTCAGATTTTTCTCTTTCATTAGAAAACTATTATCAAATCGGTCCTGACGTTTCTTGTTTCAAAGAATTCCGACTTCAATTGCGTTCTGTATACTCAATTGAAGTTCGAGTCGCTATTTTACGAACTGCAGCGCTGCGGCGAGTTCGTTTTAATTATATTTTATATATATAAACTTTTAAACTTCGTTAAATGAATTCAACTCCACTCAAACTTCATTTTCACTTTTATTTGAATTCTATATTCAAATTCAAATTTCACTTCTATTGAATCCTATATTCAAATTCCATATTTCCAATTCCGTTTGAATTATATAGTTAAATCCCATAGTAAAAATTCCGTTTGAATGCTATATATAATTCAAATTCCATTTGAATTCCTTTTTGGATTCTATATTCAAATTCCCTATTCAATTCTCTTCGAATTCAAATTCTATATTTATTCTATTTGAATTTCAAATATCCAAACTCCGATTCAATTCTATTTTGAAATTTCAAATATATTCAACCCCTTTTTAATTCTATCATTCAAATTCTATTTAAATCCTCTTATTTGAATTCTATTTCAAATCTAGTTTCAAAACTTCATTTTGAATTTCTATATTCAAATCTCATAGATTAAATCCTGTTTGAATTCAATTTGAATCTCTTATATTCAAATTTCGTTTTCCCTTTCCATTTGAATTCTAATATTCAAATTCATTTCCAACACCATTTGAATTCTAATATTCAAACTTATTTTTTTAACACCATTTGAATTTCTTCACTCAAATCTATTTGAATTCCCTTGAATTCAAATTCCATTTCAAAACCATTTGGATTTCCTATTTTGAAATCCTATTTGAAATTCCATTTCCCATTCTACTTCGAAAATCCTATTTCAAAGTTTATTTCAAATTCTATTTTGAAATTTCATATGCAAATTTCTACTTGAATTTCTATATTCAATTCCATGTTCAAATTCAATACTCGAATTTCTATTTCAAATCTCTATTCAAACTTCATGTTTGAATTCCAATTCAAATCTCTATTCAAATTTCATATTTGAATTCCTCTTTGAAATTCTATATTTCAAATTCTATTCAAATTCTTCTTTGAAATTCTACATTCAAATCTCTATTTGAATTTCTTTATTCGAATTCCTTTGAATTCAAATTTTATTTTAATTCCTTGAATTCAAATTCTATTTTTCATTCTAATTTCGTCTATTCAAATTCTATTTGAACTTCTATTTGAATTTCTAATATTCAATCTCCTTTTAAAATTCAAATATTTAAACTCCCTTTAAAATTCAAATGTTATACTCAAATTCCATTTGAGTTATATATTTAAAAATTCCATTTCAAATCCTATTTTGAAATTCCATTTCAAATCCCAATTCACGCTTGTATTTCTATTTCTGAATTATCAAATGATAATTCTTTTCACTTCATTTATAACTTCGTTATAAAAGAACTATTTATAAACTTCGTTTATAAAGAAACTACTTGTTTTATTTTCAAAACAAGTTTATATTTTTATTCCGTTTAAAAATTCAAATTCTATTTAAAAATAGAATTTTCCCTTTTAAAATCTCAAATATCCTTTTAATTGGCCCAGTGATATTTAAACAATCAAATCACCCAATTCTCAATCATTTGTTTTTAACACATCATATATGAATATATATGAAATCAAACAAACAACAAACAGATAATATATTTTTGAGGAATCCAGTTGGATCCCTCCAACCTGTTTTCCTGCATCCACAGATGTTAGCACATAAATAATACCCATTCTGCTTCGTGGCAGAATATCGCGGTATAGAAGGTCATCCACTAATCATAGCGTGGGGCGTATAGGGTAATCATCCGCTATGAAACTGCGGGCATCCGCTAATGAGACTGCGGGAATCCAACCAATCAATCAACCCAATATATATATATATAGCCTAAATAACTAATATATATAAACAACCAGAAAGCATTCACACAAGCAACAGACAATTATTTTTAATGAAATAAAAATAATTATAAATAAAAGGTGAGTGAGATTTACTCACCGTGATTTTCCTTTGTCGACTATTCATCTTTTCGAATTATAAAATCCTTAGCTGACTCAGAAAAATCTCTAATGAATCCCATCTCATAGATTTTCCAACCAAACGTGACAATGCCTATTCAATTCATCCAATTAACATATAATTATTATATTTGTATTCAGCTAATACGATAATATTTCTATTGAGCTAATATATTCTTATTAGCCGATATTTCCAACTTAAACGCTTTGCAGTTATGCATTGCTTGACAGATTCCATCCCGTAAAATCTTGTATTTTAATGGCATTCACTATTTATTATGCAATTTTAAAATGAAAATAAAATAAAATAGGATTATTAGATTAAAATAATTACCTTAATATGTTGTTAACCCCTCCACCCAAATTAGGAATGCATGCCGAAGCTCACTCCTCCCTTCTAATTTACATTCAGCAAATCCTCCTTTTCCCCACTGTTAAACAATTCAAACTCTTGCAATTCCTTATCCAGCTTCATTGCCTGAGCATTTCAAGTTCAATGGTCAACCTTCCCTTGCGATGAGCAGAAGAACCCACGCATCTCAATAATTCCTTCCATCCTTGATAACACACCATCTTGTTCGTTCATCTCGTGAAGTCTATAAGCTGAAGTCCCTTGCAACTATCGTTCAAGTTCAAACACAGGTAAAGCCACATCGCACCCAATCTGAACTTCGCAAGAAGTTGATCGAAGGATTCCCAAACCCTATGCGAGCGCCTCCTTTGAAACAATCGTGTCTTTCTTTCACTCGGGCACCTCAATAGCAATCGGAATCCCCCAATTCAACCCAATCACAAACATCAAAGTGGGTCTTCCACTCCTCAGTCGTCGCACCTCTAACTGCAGGCGAAATCCACTTCCAACATCAAGTCGAGCTCGATCTAACAAAAAACCTACTTCCCATCGCACTTCAGTTGATTCGAATGGAGTGATTCGAGTATGAGGGCAAGAGGATTTGAAGGGCGATTTCGAATTCCTATTTGGGATTTTCGATCTGAAGCTCTCGGTTTTGATTTTTTTCTGAGGAATGGAAGAAAGAATGAAAGATAAAAGGGCCTGGGTGGTTTTATATATATGCGAACAACAGACAAGCCATTAAAACTTGTCCCTTTGATATCTAAGGCAGAAGACAATAATTTCTGCTCGATGTAAATAGTTGTACGTGAAAGATGGATATGTCGGCTTGGTTTGGGGAAAAAATCAGCTGATAGGATATATATTGTTTTAATTAAATACTAAAATATATCACGACTCCTTAATTTAAAATCCATGAACCGTTATTTTAATGTAATGACTGACCGACATTTCAATCTTATTGCGTTATTCTGAACTGAACTGAATATATATTGATATTTAATTCGAACGTAAATATAAATAACCAGAATAAATCAATATAATATAATTAAAATTCAAAAATAAATAAATTCTTCAACAATAAATTCCTATTATCATCGTTTATATTTAAATAGGATATATATTGATCATCTGAACCATTTCGATTTAGTTTTATCTTTGAATTGAATTATTTCAGTTCTCGTGTTTCGATGATTTTCAAAATAAATCGTATTTTGATTATTTGATCGATAATTCACTATAAAAATTCTTTTATATTATTAATTCAATATTTAAAACCATATTAAATATTTAAAATAAACCGATAAAAAATCCGGGTCGTTACATTCTTTCCCCCTTAAAATAATTTCGTCCTCGAAATTGTTAAGTTAGGAAAAAGGGTACAAATCCATTTCTTTTCAACATCTCACTTATGTTGAAACTCAATTCCTCATATTTCAACAAATTTAATTTCATCGAAACCTTTGGTCTTCCCTCATTTAATTTGAATGATCAATCCATTTATATCCAATCTATGTTCTATTAAACCAATTCAAATTGATTTTAGTTGATTGATTCACTTCAATCCATTTAACCTGCTTAAGTTAAATTCCAATTCCAGAACCCAAACCCCAGGATTTTCATTTCAAATCCTTTTGAAATCACTTAAATATATACATGTATATTTATTTCCATTTCAAATTCAAAACATTTAAATTTTCAAAATACTTGTTTTCTTTCAAACAAATTTCCATCAAAACTTTCTAAGGTAGCAACCTATCACTTAGAAACTCGGAAATGAATACTAATGATGTTGCAATCATCATCAGAGTTATTTCCCAGCCACTGAAGTGAGTTCAGTGCTTTATTATTTCAAAATCCATGATTTCCTTTCAAATCCCTTAAAACAAATCTATATTATTTTAATATACTTTGAAAAATATTTTCAACTTCCCAGGATTTTGAATTCTTAATTCTGGTTTGAATTTAATTCTAATTCATCTCATTTGTATATTTAATTCCTATACAAATTCTACTCTGGTTATAAATTACTATTCTAATTTTATAATCTCATTTGATTATAAAATCAATATCCACCACATCCATATAATAATAATTCTAGAAAATTATTCTTTCTATATCAAAATAGAAATTTCGGGTAAACTTATTTCATTTACCCACTTTAAAACAATATCGTGTCGTATTTTCTGTCCAAGTGTTCAGAAATCCCTATCGACTTCGTGGCGTCCCACGATTCGACCAGCATTCATAAACTACTCAACAGACAAGCCAACACAATATAAAACAATTTTTATATTAATTTACAAATACGCTCTCTCGTATATATATACCCTCAACTCATTCTAGGGCACTGCTGACCCTATCTCTAATGAGCACATGCCACACAAGCCTAGGTATTCGCTCAACCTAAGCTCTGATACCACCTGTAAAGGCCCGCAAATCCGTGCTATCTGAGTTGACTAAAAACACCACACGTCCAACTCAAATAACACAGAAATTCGACTCATTATTAGAAAGAAGTTAGAGGATGAGAAATAGAAAGAAAGAAATATTAGAATAGAAGAAAACGAAGATCACAAACTCACAGCGGGACGAATAAAATATATTATATAACATAAGCTTCGAAATACAAATCTGTTTTGTACATACATACATACCATCATCAGAGTACACATAACATTTGATCCAGCGGAAGTAACTCTAAATAACTAACGTTGAAGCCTCCTGCTTCAAGCTCCTCCAAGTGTATCTGTAAAAGCCTGAAACACTTGACTGCCCGTACAAATTTGGGCACCCAAGAGTTTAGGGAAAACAAAACAAAATAAACTCTGGGTCAGTCATGGGACTGGTGTGAGTAAACTCCAACCACTTGCTTAACTTTAAAAATCCTTTCAAAAGAAAAGATAATAGTAAGACCAGCCCACACATAAACACGGACGGTTTTTACCTTACTATAACCCAAAACACTTTGATATCAAATCCAATGATATATATAATAATGTCTACATCAAATAAATAACCAAATAGCAGAACGCTTGCATCTCACGCTCCACATATATATTATAAAATCAAAAACTGCATGGCGCTTGTTGGAGATTGGATTTCTAACATGACAAGGTATGGGACCACCTTCCGACAGTGCATCTCTAGAGGCGAATACACCTGGGTTCAACAAGAACATCTTGCAACCCGGCCCACACATGACCGACCACTCATTTCGCTTGAGTGTATCGAATGTATATCACCAACGGTTGGACTCAAACCACCGTTTCCCGAATGGGCAGAATCGATAGATTTAGAAACAAAAGGAATTTCTCTAGATAGGTGATTATACACCCTAATGGGTGCGACCCACATAGCCATGCTGCCTGCCCGATTTTTGTCCTTTCCCGGTTGTTGAGGCCTGAGGCTACGCATACTTACCATTCATTGATAACACAATCACTTTGAATGCCACATCGTCAGATCCGTTAATCACTAGTTGAGTTTGCACAAATATTCTGGATGTTATGCTAAGGGATAAATCCGTTGCAACCATATATATTCATACAGACCAACCCATTTGATCATTGGAAATACTTTGTCAGACATTCGTCCATTTACGTTCGTTCTGGGATTGAACGAAACCGAAGGCACTATTTCTATTACTAGAAAAGCCCTTGCACTTTACTCCGTCTTCAATATATTCAGCATACTTGGTTCGCAACGCTTATGCCGATACGGAGTGGATTCTTCGGATAATAATCCAACCGGTCTCTCCATATTGACAACGATGGTCAAAACTTCGATAGTCTGTGATTTAGCTATCGAATAAAAACAAGTATTCATCCAAACATATCAAACAAATCACTGGGCTCTTTAATTAATATTTCATTAATTAAATCACTTTTCCATTTCCTTATCAATATTTGTTAACCAAATATTTCAATAGCCATATTGGCCCTTTACGCTATTTTTGATTTCGTTTCCTTATCGAATTCTATATATATCGACATATAGATTTCTAATTGTCAAATTTCTTAAAAATATTCTAACTCCTTAAATTCCCGGAAAAATTCGCCATAACCTCCCCTGTATCGGGAGCATCGGGAAATTTCAAATAGCTTCCCGGTATCTTCCTCAATCAAAAAGAAAAAAGTCAAAGCCAAGCGGCTTGCCGATACGGCGCATAAAATCTCATATATGAATTAAACATGTACCTTTTTGTCGGGCACACAAATAAAAATCTTCATATACTTCATCCCATATCTGTTTAACACCTGTTCACCTGTTTCCAATTTAATTCAACTCAATCCATTCGTTTGAATTCAGTTTCGCCCGTTTACTCTTTAAATCGGCCATTTTGCCTATTTCACTTCTTTGTTGAACATAACATGTTCGAACAAAATGTTTAACTCGTTCATAACTAAATTGAATTTCAATTTCAATTCTAGTTCTCTTTTCTATTTCGAATATAAATTCTCAAATCGAATTCACTTATTCAAACCCCAATATCCCTTTGAAAACTTATTAACTAATTTTTATTCAATTTAGTTAATTCTATTCAATAAATCAAAATCTGGTTTCTGTTTTCAAAAATCATATTCATTTTCACAACTTGAATTCACATATACTTTACAACTCAACTCTGAAATTCTCTAAATAGAAACTTCGGATTTTATTTGCTTAAAATCCTTTTATAAAATGAAATAAACCGTTATGGTTTTTAAATAGTTCTGGCGCTGTTTTTCTGAAAATTTGATTTTGACATAACTCAAAATCTATACGACGAAATTCAGATTTTTCTCTTTCATTAGAAAACTATTATCAAATCGGTCCTGACGTTTCTTGTTTCAAAGAATTCCGACTTCAATTGCGTTCTGTATACTCAATTGAAGTTCGAGTCGCTATTTTACGAACTGCAGCGCTGCGGCGAGTTCGTTTTAATTATATTTTATATATATAAACTTTTAAACTTCGTTAAATGAATTCAACTCCACTCAAACTTCATTTTCACTTTTATTTGAATTCTATATTCAAATTCAAATTTCACTTCTATTGAATCCTATATTCAAATTCCATATTTCCAATTCCGTTTGAATTATATAGTTAAATCCCATAGTAAAAATTCCGTTTGAATGCTATATATAATTCAAATTCCATTTGAATTCCTTTTTGGATTCTATATTCAAATTCCCTATTCAATTCTCTTCGAATTCAAATTCTATATTTATTCTATTTGAATTTCAAATATCCAAACTCCGATTCAATTCTATTTTGAAATTTCAAATATATTCAACCCCTTTTTAATTCTATCATTCAAATTCTATTTAAATCCTCTTATTTGAATTCTATTTCAAATCTAGTTTCAAAACTTCATTTTGAATTTCTATATTCAAATCTCATAGATTAAATCCTGTTTGAATTCAATTTGAATCTCTTATATTCAAATTTCGTTTTCCCTTTCCATTTGAATTCTAATATTCAAATTCATTTCCAACACCATTTGAATTCTAATATTCAAACTTATTTTTTTAACACCATTTGAATTTCTTCACTCAAATCTATTTGAATTCCCTTGAATTCAAATTCCATTTCAAAACCATTTGGATTTCCTATTTTGAAATCCTATTTGAAATTCCATTTCCCATTCTACTTCGAAAATCCTATTTCAAAGTTTATTTCAAATTCTATTTTGAAATTTCATATGCAAATTTCTACTTGAATTTCTATATTCAATTCCATGTTCAAATTCAATACTCGAATTTCTATTTCAAATCTCTATTCAAACTTCATGTTTGAATTCCAATTCAAATCTCTATTCAAATTTCATATTTGAATTCCTCTTTGAAATTCTATATTTCAAATTCTATTCAAATTCTTCTTTGAAATTCTACATTCAAATCTCTATTTGAATTTCTTTATTCGAATTCCTTTGAATTCAAATTTTATTTTAATTCCTTGAATTCAAATTCTATTTTTCATTCTAATTTCGTCTATTCAAATTCTATTTGAACTTCTATTTGAATTTCTAATATTCAATCTCCTTTTAAAATTCAAATATTTAAACTCCCTTTAAAATTCAAATGTTATACTCAAATTCCATTTGAGTTATATATTTAAAAATTCCATTTCAAATCCTATTTTGAAATTCCATTTCAAATCCCAATTCACGCTTGTATTTCTATTTCTGAATTATCAAATGATAATTCTTTTCACTTCATTTATAACTTCGTTATAAAAGAACTATTTATAAACTTCGTTTATAAAGAAACTACTTGTTTTATTTTCAAAACAAGTTTATATTTTTATTCCGTTTAAAAATTCAAATTCTATTTAAAAATAGAATTTTCCCTTTTAAAATCTCAAATATCCTTTTAATTGGCCCAGTGATATTTAAACAATCAAATCACCCAATTCTCAATCATTTGTTTTTAACACATCATATATGAATATATATGAAATCAAACAAACAACAAACAGATAATATATTTTTGAGGAATCCAGTTGGATCCCTCCAACCTGTTTTCCTGCATCCACAGATGTTAGCACATAAATAATACCCATTCTGCTGCGTGGCAGAATATCGCGGTATAGAAGGTCATCCACTAATCATAGCGTGGGGCGTATAGGGTAATCATCCGCTATGAAACTGCGGGCATCCGCTAATGAGACTGCGGGAATCCAACCAATCAATCAACCCAATATATATATATATATATAGCCTAAATAACTAATATATATAAACAACCAGAAAGCATTAACACAAGCAACAGACAATTATTTTTAATGAAATAAAAATAATTATAAATAAAAGGTGAGTGAGATTTACTCACCGTGATTTTCCTTTGTCGACTATTCATCTTTTCGAATTATAAAATCCTTAGCTGACTCAGAAAAATCTCTAATGAATCCCATCTCATAGATTTTCCAACCAAACGTGACAATGCCTATTCAATTCATCCAATTAACATATAATTATTATATTTGTATTCAGCTAATACGATAATATTTCTATTGAGCTAATATATTCTTATTAGCCAATATTTCCAACTTAAACGCTTTGCAGTTATGCATTGCTTGACAGATTCCATCCCGTAAAATCTTGTATTTTAATGGCATTCACTATTTATTATGCAATTTTAAAATGAAAATAAAATAAAATAGGATTATTAGATTAAAATAATTACCTTAATATGTTGTTAACCCCTCCACCCAAATTAGGAATGCATGCCGAAGCTCACTCCTCCCTTCTAATTTACATTCAGCAAATCCTCCTTTTCCCCACTGTTAAACAATTCAAACTCTTGCAATTCCTTATCCAGCTTCATTGCCTGAGCATTTCAAGTTCAATGGTCAACCTTCCCTTGCGATGAGCAGAAGAACCCACGCATCTCAATAATTCCTTCCATCCTTGATAACACACCATCTTGTTCGTTCATCTCGTGAAGTCTATAAGCTGAAGTCCCTTGCAACTATCGTTCAAGTTCAAACACAGGTAAAGCCACATCGCACCCAATCTGAACTTCGCAAGAAGTTGATCGAAGGATTCCCAAACCCTATGCGAGCGCCTCCTTTGAAACAATCGTGTCTTTCTTTCACTCGGGCACCTCAATAGCAATCGGAATCCCCCAATTCAACCCAATCGCAAACATCAAAGTGGGTCTTCCACTCCTCAGTCGTCGCACCTCTAACTGCAGGCGAAATCCACTTCCAACATCAAGTCGAGCTCGATCTAACAAAAAACCTACTTCCCATCGCACTTCAGTTGATTCGAATGGAGTGATTCGAGTATGAGGGCAAGAGGATTTGAAGGGCGATTTCGAATTCCTATTTGGGATTTTCGATCTGAAGCTCTCGGTTTTGATTTTTTTTCTGAGGAATGGAAGAAAGAATGAAAGATAAAAGGGCCTGGGTGGTTTTATATATATGCGAACAACAGACAAGCCATTAAAACTTGTCCCTTTGATATCTAAGGCAGAAGACAATAATTTCTGCTCGATGTAAATAGTTGTACGTGAAAGATGGATATGTCGGCTTGGTTTGGGAAAAAAATCAGCTGATAGGATATATATTGTTTTAATTAAATACTAAAATATATCACGACTCCTTAATTTAAAATCCATGAACCGTTATTTTAATGTAATGACTGACCGACATTTCAATCTTATTGCGTTATTCTGAACTGAACTGAATATATATTGATATTTAATTCGAACGTAAATATAAATAACCAGAATAAATCAATATAATATAATTAAAATTCAAAAATAAATAAATTCTTCAACAATAAATTCCTATTATCATCGTTTATATTTAAATAGGATATATATTGATTATCTGAACCATTTCGATTTAGTTTTATCTTTGAATTCAATTATTTCAGTTCTCGTGTTTCGATGATTTTCAAAATAAATCGTATTTTGATTATTTGATCGATAATTCACTATAAAAATTCTTTTATATTATTAATTCAATATTTAAAACCATATTAAATATTTAAAATAAACCGACAAAAAATCCGGGTCGTTACAAATTTGATATTGATTATTGTGTGTTTTAGGATGTTTGAACAACATTGACCAAAAATGTAACGGCCCGAATTTTTAGCCATTTGATTCTGAATATTTAAATTTATTTTCAAACTTTATGTTTGAAATATAAATGGAAATTTATATGGAATTTGTTAATTTAAACAAAGTGTTAACGTATAATTTATAATTAAATTTAAAATGAGCCTGTAATGTCGTGGTAGTTCATAATATTACGTTTGAAGTTCAATTGAATACACATAATCCAATATAAGTCGAATTTCTTTGAAACAAGAAACGTTCGGATCTATTTGACAACATTTTTCTTATGAAAGTGAAAAAATCGAGATTTCGTCTTATAGATTGTGAATTATGTCCAAATCAAATTTTCAAATAGTCGTTATGGAAGGGTTATCATATTATAGCAATTTATTATATATATATATATCGATTTTAATAATCCGAACGTCGAGTTAATTTTGAAATATCAAGTTTAAAATCCAAATATGTGTATTTTGAAGCTATATGATGCTCTAGTTCGATATATATGGTAATATTGAGTAATTATTATTAATTCGAATTATTTTGGAATTTAATAATGTTTTTAATCGATTTGTTTAAACCTTAAAAAATGTTTTTTTGCAAACAACTTCCATTTTCGACGAAATCAGTTTCATTGGATCTGTAATGTTAAATCATTGCAAGATTAAAAAATTTATCACTATTTGAGTTCATATGCGGTTATACGTATAGAGAACATTCAGTGATTGACAACGATAGATTGAATAAATGAAAATATACACCATCTTTCCCAATACACTTCAGAACATCCTACGCTACAAGTTTTGTACCGTGCTCAAGCTATTATATCTTTGCTTCCTTTCAGAACAACGTGCTCTCCACAGTTATCATCCATGTGTATCAAACATTTCAAAGCGTGTGTACCAAGCTGCTCAAATATATATAAGAAAATCTTATAAAAACCTCCCTTATTTCTAATCAATTTAACGTGCGGGCTTTGTTCTCAAATCACGGCAAATATTATCCTATCTTGCGACCAAAATCTTTGACCCAAAACATAATAAAATAAATAAATCTCAATTGTTGTCTGTCCTTGAGCCAGCATTTCCTACTACACTTAATTACTGTCTACCTTTGTTTCCTCCCATCTAAAGCCACTCTAAATCTTCTCCAAGAAGCTAATCCTACTTTATATAACGCTGCTTGCTTCTTCTTTTTTTACTCTTTCAGAAAACCGCAAGTTACTGAATTCAGTCAAAAATCAAATTTAATAATATATTCTCCAGTTATGTATAGCAGCCATGCTTTACAGTAAAAATCCCCAAAATCCTTTTCCATCCTTTATGTTCTTCCAGCAAAAATCAAAGGAAATTATTCTCTGAAATTTGAGAGCTTCATTCCATATATAAACTGTGGGGCACGAAACTAATTCGAGCAGCTGGAATTAGTTTTCTACAGCGGCTATGGCCACTTGTAGTCAGTGGAGGGGTGGTGCGAAGTGATCGCCATGGAGTTTATGGGTTGCGGTGGGCTAGATGTCAAGTCCTGGTGTGATTCGAGTGGTGTTATGTCACGAGTTTCAGCCGTGGCGGTGAGATTTGAGATGGAGTAATGTTGGAGGTGTAGATTTCATTTATGGTGGAGTTGGGATGTTCTTGTGAATGGTGACTGGTTGATGTCGTGATTTACTATTGGGCTTCAAGGAATGATCAGAACATTTTTTGAGGGAGTTCGGGTGCATGCGTGAGGATTACGCAGTTCCAGATGAGGGACTTATGTCAAAACCAAGTGGCGTATAGTAGAAATAGCAGTAGTGAAGGAGGAAGTAGGTGACTTATTTGGGTTGAATTTGGTTGCTTCTTCATCAGTACATCGTGGGAGAGGCCAAGTCAGATTTGGAGAAGTTATGTCTGCGTTAGCGAATAATTTGGGTTCAACATTGGGAAGTGAACGACTAACATAAGGCAAGGTGGTATTTGCAATTTGAGCAACAAGGTAACGTGTTGTGTAAATAATAGAGTATAGGATGGGTCAAGTTCAAATGTCTGGTAAATGGAGAAGTTTGGGCGAGTCACATTTCAATGATGCCCTTGCTCTTGGAATCGTGAAGTGGAAAAAGGGAAGTTGGCTGAAGTTTAAATAAGGCTATCTCTATGTGAAGCTTCAGTAAATTGTTGCTTGAATGGTATTGGTAGAGGAGGCGTATTCCATGATGGAAAGTCGCGATAATCAGTTAAAAGAAGCTCAGCTGTAGCTTGAGTAGGAAGGGGATGGGAAAGGAACAGTACGAGGAAACGAATTATTACAGATAAACTATGGTTAATTAGGTCTAACAAGGTAACTAAATTTAATAAGGCTGATTACAAAATGAAGAATTATATTAATTTGATAAAAAAAAATGGTAATTGCTATAACTCTTTTATCTGTTGCCAAAATTTAATGAAATGGGTCAAGTTGGGACCATAATGGCGAGATCTACATTATAGAACGGATGTGTTTGAAACCAGAACTATAGGAATTTCATGATAAAATCAAATGCGCATTTGATTTTAAAAGAAAAAAGCAAAATTGTCAACTTCAAGTCAAGATGAGTAAACTCACTAACTCTAACTCATTTATATTTTTATAGAAATGAGTTTTAAATTTAATTATAATAATGTTATGTTGTATGATGATTGTTTGGTTGAAATGGTTGATAGTTGATCGATTATTAGTTCTGTTTACCATGATATTTCATATTGATGTGAAATTATAATTATTGATGTTGATTAACATCTGTGGATGCATGGAAACAGGTTGGAAAGAACCAACCGGATTCCTCAACATTTATATTATTGTTTGTTATTTACTATGACATATATTATAATTGATTACGCTGTGTTAAATTACCCTCACCCTAAAATTTTGGTATTTAAATACCATAAATATTTTTGGATATAGAAAATGAAATTTGAGTTTTAAAAAGGAAATTTATTTCCAAAAATAGAAATGCAATCTTGAATAGAGTTGAAATTAAAAACATGTTAATGGAGAAAACAAGAAGTTGTTTATAAACGAGAGTATAAATTAAGTGAATTATTTATCATTGGATAAATTGAAATATAAATTCAAATTTGAATTTATATGAAAAAGTGGAAATTGGTTATGAAACCAAAATTCAAAATGAGATTTAAACTTAGCTATTATTAAGGAAATTTAAACGAGATTTTAAATGATTGAAATAAGAAGAAATGAGGCTTGTATGAATAATTCTAAATAGAAGTTATAAATAAAAATTTGGGTTTAAGATATGTTTATAAGTATGAAATCAAACTGTATATAAAAGAAATATATCCACGATTTAAGTGAATGGTTGCAAATGAAATATCTCTAAAGGAAATTTAGGTTTGAAATATGAATCCAGATTGGAAATTAAATGAAAAGGGAAATGGGTAATCGTTTTAGTTCAAAATTTGGAATATAAAATAAAGTGTGATAACATTTGGTAGACTGAAATGGTTATAAAGGAATTTGGTAATGATTTGGAAAGGATAAATTCAAAAGTGAATTTGGAATTTGAATCAACCTGAAATGGTAGATAAATTTTGAAGTTCTAAATATAAATCGAATATAGATTATTCGAGAAAAAGTTATTTATTGGAATTTGCTTATATTGAATTTATGGAAGTAGTTATTTTTACTTTACATTTGAATCAAATTTAATTATTTATTTGTTTACTTATTAATTTATTTTATTGAAATTAATAAGTACAAGTTATATTTTTATAAACCGAATATTTGGAAACAACAATTTTACACTACCGTTATAATCAATGTTTTTCCGTAAAAAAAGTGGTTTCTTAAATTGAATCTGAGAGTCTTATAAGCGATGTTTTGTATGAAGTTGAAGGCCAAAGTTGAGAATGTTGTTCAATTAAGGTCTGAGAGGTAATTATACCCCAACTTGATTGACTTCATGATTGATGGAGGAATGGTTAAGTTTCGATAGTGAATGTTGGTTAGAAATACAGTTAGTTAATAAATTATTAATGGTTTGAGTTGTAATAACAATGTTTTACAACATAGCGTTAATTTAAAGGATTTTCTTTGAAATGATTCCCAAGTAAAATGAGAGATATTTTCTATGCATAGAAAATGAAATGAATTGATCAACGAGGATTTAATAAATGGAATATGAAAGTATTTTCCGATATTAATAAGGTATATTTTATGAATATAGAAAATAAGTATTCATGAATATTTAGAAATGTTTCCTAATTTGATTAAGAGGTATTTTCTTGAATAAAGAAATTATAGTATTGGAAACGTTTTTCCAAGAACCGAGAGTGAAAATCGAGCTTTGAAAGGATACGAAAGATGGAAATCGGAATTGGAAATGATAATTTAATAAGAAATTGATTGAAAAGGGGCCAATGATGTTTGATGGTTGATCATTGAAATTTCCATTTGGATATAGGATCGTTGATTGAATGGATGTTTCCTTTGATAGTTAAATCACCGGCTATCAAAGTTTTAGTTTCTTTTGTACCCTCATTGTCAATACAGAGAGACCGGGATTATATTTATATCTGAAAACGACTTTGTATTTGCATAAGCATTATGAATCAACTGATGTTGAAGATTATTGAAGACGGAGTAATGTGCAAGGGTTGTTCTATTAATCCTAGATAGAAATTGCCAAAAGTGGATTAATAGAATGGTGCCTTCGGTTGGTCCAGTCGCAGGACAATGTGGATTGACGAATCTGATGATGTGGCATTCAAAGTTTGAGTGAACTGTTCTGAAAGATAATCGTGACATCAAGCCTCCTCACCTGGGAAATGACAAAAATCGGGCAGGCAGCATGGCCAAGTGGGTTATTTCCATTAGGGGTATTATCGCCTGGTCTAGTGAAATTCCAATTGCTTCTTGTTCTTTTCGTTATTGTGTGCTTCTGGTAACGGTTGTTGATCACAACCATTGGTGATAATATGCTCGATACACTCAAGTTAAACGAGTGGTCAGCCATGTGTGGTCGGGTTGCAATATATTCTTGTTGAACCCCAGTGTATCCCCTCTAGAGTACACTGATCGGAAGGTGGTTCCATACCTTGTCATAGTCGGAATCCAATCTCCAATAAGAGCCCTACGGTTTTTGATTTTATATTATATATGGAGAGTGAGATGCAAGCGTTCCACTAGATTTCTATTTATTTGATGTAGACACTATTATAATATCACCGGATTTGATATCAAAAATAATTTTGGTTATCGTATGGTAAAAACCATCTGTGTTTATGTGTGAATCGGTCTTACGATTATATTTTCTTTCAAAAGGATTTTTGAAAGTTAAACCAATGGTTGGAGTTTACTCACACCAGTCCCATGACTAACCCAGAGTTTATTATGTTTTGTTTTTTGCCTAAACTTTTGGGTGCCCAAATTCGTACGGGCAGTCAAGTAGCCGGGATTTTATAGATTCACTTGGAGGAGCTTGAAGCAGGAGGCTTCATTAGTTAGCTATAGATAACATATTTTCCGCTGTGTACTATGTTGTATCTGGAAACAGGTGTTCATAACTATTCCATAAATAGTTTTTGTTCTCTGATGATGGTATGTATATGCAGTTACTGATTTGTTTTCAAAAGTTATGTTATATGATATATTTTATTTTTTCCGTTGTGGGATTTGTGTGCTTTGTTTTCTTCTATTCTAATTTTCCTTTCTTTCTATTTCTCATCCTCTAATTTCTTTCTACTAATGATTCGTATTTCTATGCAATTTGGGTTGGATATGTGGTGTTATTAGTCGACTTGAGGGGTACGGAAATTCGGGCCATTAAATGAAATAATTGGTATATAGATACCATAAAATATATTGGAAAAGAAACTGGGGTCTTAAAAGGGGAATTTCTATTTTTTTTTAGTTTAAAATAGAAATTGAATTTCGATTGGCTGGAATATAATAACTTGTTTAACTATATAAAACAAGTAGTTGGCTTATAAATGATATTTATAAATGAGAAATAATTGTTATTAAATAAAACAGAAATATAAATTAAGGAATGAACTAAAAATGGGGATTGGGAACTGTTTACAAAAGGAAATGACGGAATTCATTTCGAGGTCCGAAATGTGAATAGAAGTAATTAAATCTATAATGATTTAAAATTAGAGTGCGATTATGTCGAATGGTTTAAAGATAATTTATTTTTTAGAATTGTATATTATATAATCTAGAATTTGGCCATGTAGTAATATTTGGTTTGGAACCAATAAATTATAATAGAATATGAAGTCGAGATTTAATTATAAATTTGATTTTTAATTAATGAGAAGTTCACTTATAAACGGAGTTTATGAAATGGAATAAGGATAGGAATTTATAAAATAACAAGGTAGACAGGGTTTGAACCTGCAAGGGTATTTTTATATAAAATGAAGATTAGTTTGATAAAATGAGCCCAGATTTTCAAAAAAATAATATTCACATTTTAAAGTGAATAATGATTTCGAAGCAAACGTTTTGCAAATTGAAATGAGGAAAAAGGAAACGGATGTTTGAAAGTTATAAATTCAAAAGTGGATTTAGAAATGTAGTTGACGTGAAACGGTGAATTTATTATGAAGTTCGGAACGTAAATCGAGTAGAGGTTAATCGAATGAGAGTTATAAGTTGAAATTCAATTAAATCGAATTCAGGAAGGTACTATTTACTTTCCATTTTAAATTAAGATTTAATTAATTAATTAATTAATTAATTATTATTTATTTTTAATAAAGAGCCAAAGTTATATTTTAAATATTTTGGAAGTAGGTAGTATAACACTATCGTTATAATGAATGTTTATACAGCGTTTGTTTAAATTTATACAAACGGATTTTTGGAATATTTTTCAAATATAACCAGAGATGTTTTTTCTAAGTATAGAAAGGAAATGATTTTTGAATGAAGTTAAGGAAAGTAGAAACTGACTGGAGACTAGTCAAGTTGAACGACTTTCTGAGTGTCGATCTGATATTGGTTTCGGCTTTCGGGGTTAATACTTAAGAAGTTGTTCTCTTGCTAGTTTACGGTTAGGAACTAATGGACGTGACAGAATAGTGATGCGTGAGTCATAAATGGAAATGTTTTTTTGGCAAAGCATGTGGGGTTAAATGGCCCCTGCCATTTTATTTATATTATAAGGCAACTTACGACATAAACAATAGAAGAAGTACAAGAGCTTAGGAAGAAGGATAAGGAGAAAAAGAAGGATAACATCATATCCATTTAGGTTTGATAGACGAATCAAACCGAAATGTGGAGTACGTGACTTCTCTTCTGATGTCGGTGCATATTTTTTGAAATACTCATGCGCTACTAGTCACTTCCTAACGGAAAATTCTTTTATTTATTTCTTTCCAAATCTCTTATCACAATACTTTTATCATTGTCAAAAACTTTTCCAAGAAATCGAAATGTCTTCACAATGTTAATAACGTATATTTTCGAAATACGGGAAATAAGGAGTTATGAATATAAGGAAAAGTTTTTCCAAGAAATCGTGAAAGGCCAAGTAAGTTGGAAAAATATTTGGCTAAAGATATTTAAGGGAAACTGGGAAATGTAAAGATTTGTGATAAATATATTTATAGGGGATCAGTGTTGATTAATAATTGATTGGTAAAATTTCCATTTGGAAATATGATCGTTGTTTGCATGTATGTTTTCCTTTGATAGTTAAATCACCAGCTATCAAAGTTTTTGACCATTTCCCTGTTGTCAATATGGAGAGACAGGGATCAGATTTATTATCTGAAAACCACTCCATATCTGCATTACGTTGCGAATCAAATATGTTGAAGTTAATTGAAGAAGGAGTTTATGCAAGGACTGTTTTGGCGAACCTACATAGAAATTGCCTTAAATGGATTTACAGAGTAGTGCCTTCGGTTTGTCCATTCCCAGGGCAACGTGTATGGACGAATGTCTGACAGAGTATACCCAATAGATCACGTAAGTTGATCTCTTCAAACGAACTTACGTTGGTGGTGGAGAAATTCATTTCTCTTAGCTTTATATCCCTGGTATTTTTTGGGAAATCAATTTGTGATTTGGCAGATTTGACGATGTGGCATTCAAAGTGAATGGTTACCAGATGTTCCAAAAGATAATTATGACCTCAAGCCTAATCAACCGGAAAATGAAAAAAATTGGGTAGGTCGCATGGCTAAGTTGATCGTCCCATTACGGTTTATTGTCATCATCTAGAGAAATTCCTATTTGTTCTTCTTTTCGCTTCTGTGTCTCCCAGGAAAGGTTATATTGCTAGCAACCATAGGTGACAATATCTTCAGAACATTCAAGGATAAATGAATGGTCGGTCTTGTTTAGCCTGGGTTGCAAGACGTTCTTGTTGAATCCTGGTGTATTCCTCTCTAAAGATAGACTGTCGGAAGGTGGTCACATACCTTGCCATAATTGGAATCCATTCTCCAATAAGAGCCTGTGGTTTTGATTGCATATTATATATGTAGAGCGTGAGATGCAAGCGTTCTGCTAGATTGATATTTAATTGTATTAGACGCTATTATAATATCAGAATACTATTGTTTTAACAAATGTTTTGGGTTATTGTAAGGAAAAAAACCATCTGTATTTATGTGCGGATCGGTCCTACGATTATCCTTTCTTTTCAAAAGAAATTTTGAGAAGTTAAACCGAATAGTTGGAGTTTACTCACACCAGTCCCATGACTGACCCAGAGTTTATTTTGTTTTTGTTTTACTCTAAAATCTTGGTTGCCCAAATTTGTACGGGCAGTCAAGTAGTCGGGATTTTACCGGTATACTTGGAAGAGCTTGGAGAAGGAGACTTTAACTTTTAGTTGTATATAGAATTATTTCCGCTGTGATATATACGTAATGTACTCTGATGATACATGTAAGTATAGATATGGTATTGTATTCCAAAGTTACGCTATATAATATATTTTACTCATTCAGTTGTGACACAAACCCGCCGCATTCAAACACAGAACCGACAAACAATCCATTGATATTACAATAACTTACATCAGATATAAGAATATCACAGTATGAATAAATATTACACAGTGGGAAAGTAATATCAGAGATTAATGTTACATAGCAGCAGAAATAAAAATGTATAAATACAATGCACAGTGGAAATACATAAACTAACACGACTGAAAACAATACACAGATATAGAGCTTTCTGAATACAGCTCCAGCCGTTATCTAGGATCCTATGAAAAATAACCAATCTGCAAAACTGAAACTACTGACTTCCCATGTGGAAAATATGGCCACCCAGAGTTTAGGTAGAAATAATAAACTCCGACTTAGTCATGGGAATGGTACAAGAGCTAAAAACAGGTATTAAACTTTTACTTTAAATTAGGGTAATTCACGGGACCATGCCGTATGTCACGGAACAGGTTTACTACATGTGAATATCAAAGCTTGAAATAAAACAATTTATGAACAACACATTGCTTTTTGAAAAAATGAAGCTATTATAAGACTTAGGGACCATCACACAATGCAATGCAAGCCGGAGGATAGAATTTTACCTTGTAATAGCCAAATATGCATGGTACGCCTCAAAACAAATCATTTTGATATACTATAAGTGAATAGTGTCAAAACAACTTCAAATATAAATGTATCAATCATAGACGACATAGATACCATATATTATGTCGCCATACATAGGTTTACAACTAAAACCAAAAGTCGCGCATTAGAAGTTGGATTTCCATCTATGAGTCGAGGCAAGGGATCGTCCTCACTGATTCGAGACACTCTATCACATATCTCAGGATCACGCCTATTCGCAACCCTTGGATCTTCAGGGTCAGTCCTCTCTTACTTTTGAGGATTGGTTATTCCGGAACAATACGTTTCACGTCCTATCGGACCTATCACTCGAGCCTTTTAGCTGGCTCTATATCCGAGGCACCTCACAATCCAACAACCACATAAGTAAAAAAGTCTGGGCTTCATACCATGACACCACTTTTAGCTAGAAAGAAACGCATGCACTCTCTGCAGTCACTATCCCGTTTTTGACTCATACCAGGGTGTGAGGCTAGCGAATTAATGCTATACACAAAGCTATGCTACTTAAAGTTGTGCTTTGATCATAATCCACAAGGCCCTGCTTTTCAAAAAAAAGCCTTGATCATTTGCATCTTAGCATGACACATTGTCAATCCATACCATACCACTGATTTCTGTCAATACATAACCTCTAAGCTCGTACATCTCAGAGAAAGGTGTTAAGCAAGAGAATAAATTCTCCTCCACCAAACAGATATATATTTAGCAGAGATCAACAAATATAGCACATGATACAATGTCCGACATAATCCATTTACAAGTGCGTTCTGGATCTGAACGAAACCAGAGGCACCTTATTTCACATCCCATATGTCCAATACAGGAGAGAAGTCCTCGCATATCCGGGAGATTTCCAAGTACGTTTTAAACTACCACCACTTATTACATAGTCTTGGGTGTACGACCCAATCAAGACATCAGTAGCAGTCCAAAATGATGTGAAGATCCTTGGTCTTTCATCGTCTTCATTATTAACTTTAACTGTCATCATAATTATTTGAAATGGGTAAAACCAAGACTTTCCAAATAACTTGCGCATCTTTATAATCATGCATTAAATACGCACACATAATTTCATTTCATTCCAGTCCAGGATATTTTCTTAATTAAATATTCACACTTTTAGAAAACCGTTCTCAATAATCTTTGTTGGAAATAATTCTTAAATCTCAAAATCACCCTTCCATGTTCAAAAAAGTATTAGAAATTAATCTTATCTTTCCTGGGTTAAAAAACAACCACAATTTAAAGCCATGTTCACTATAAACCCTAAATGCCATTTCTCTTTCATTATAGGCTCTTTCCACTATCAATTCTTAATTTAATAAATTCCAGGAAATTTTATTATTTTCTTTTATTAAATGCTTCCTTATTATGATTGGGTTCAGGAACAATATTCCTGAAGATATTATTCACTACGAACCTCAAATCAACTCATTATATTCATAATATAAATTTAACTCTAGTTGCTAAAGTGAGCATTTTTAGGCAAAAATAGTATTTGTCTTTCAAATCATGGAATAATTTACCTAAATCTCCTTCCAAATCACTTATTATGATTTATCATAATTTATTTAAATTTTTAATAATTTTATTAAAGCCCTTACAGTCGATTTCCAATATCGGCCACCCAACTACATCCATAACGACCTTTTCCAAAATTGATTTGGACCTAATTTAAGATCTAGCCATTCAAATTTAAACCACTTATATTCATTGAAAAGATATTTTTGATACGAACCCAATGGTTCTGGTTTAAGGAGAATCTGACGGTCGGATCTCCCGGTACATCAGTTTTAAGTTACGGGTTGACGTTTGCGAACTATCGCTGCGCGACACGTCCTATTCAAGCCTAAATGATTTTATAATTCATAAATTAATCGAAAACATCTTTAAACTTCTTTATTTAATAAAACTAAATTATTTTTGTCGTTCATTTCAAATTCAAACAATTCGCTATTTGGCCCATTTTTATATTATTTTAAGGAATAAAATAATATTATTTTTTGAAAGTTCTCCGTTTATTCCCAAAATTTCCTTACAGTCATAACAAAAATAAACATGAAACTTCCAAAAGAAAATCTCTTCTGGAACATTTACTACATATCCTAACTGAACTTCACTTTAAAAAATTACTATTCATTTAAAATTCAAATACTTTGCATACCCAAAAGTATATTAAAAATACTTCAAAATCTTTCGTCACGGTTACAGATATTCATCTATGTTTCGATAAGAACGCGTCCATCCAAATCAGACTTCGAAATTATTTTAGTTTTTACTTCATATTTTTATATTATCAAAATATGCCTTTTTATCATGGATAGAAATGAAACTCAATCAAATCATGCAAAATTTCTCATCTCAACCCAATACATTCAACCATAGTTGCTTGCAACTATTCAACATTCAAATGAAATCCAATGCGCATTTATTCTCATATAAGCTTCAATATATTTTATTGAGGCTTATTTTGCCTGTTTAACTAAACGACTAACATGCGAACTACAAACTAGGAAGATATGTACATCAATGTCATTCCAGACCCATGTGGGGTTTTCAACCGTCAAACAACTATTTAATGAGTCATTTATTTTATCATATTAATTTTATTCAAATAGCTGTGCATAAGCAAGTTGTTCGCCTTGTGAATGCATTTTAATTTTATTTTCATTATTAGAAGCAACATGACAATTTTGTCGAATCAATACATTATTTTTCTCATCCAATGCACATACGATAATAAAAAATAAGTAAATACTCAATTACCAAATGTCATTCAAGGCCGCCACAAGTGTCCATCCACGTAGTATAAAATGCGAGTGTTATAAATTCATACTACGCTTCTAATGCAAATGATCTGTGAGGAATTCATATGTTGAACTCCAAAGGGATTCTACATGACATGTTTACCTTAATGATATGGTAACGCAAATTTCTAACTTGCAACCTATCAATTTTTACCGTATTTCTTACCCATTTAAAATACTTAGCTAGTTAATTTTTCATAATTAATTAAACTACTTCACCACACTAAGTTAAGGCAAGAAACTCTCACCCCAACCATCTAGAAAGCAATATACCGCAAATCCGGAGGTTTCGGTGTTCGCTACCGCCTAAAAATCTCACCTTTTCAGCTCCAAACGTCTTGAGACTTGTTGGCAACCTCTGTACACATTCTAGCAAGTGTATGAAGCAAGAAATGAAGTAGTTTTGGTTGATTGAAGCCTCCCGGAGCTCAAACACCCGCTGTCCGGAAGAAGAAAGAGGCTTAGAAAGGACTACAACTCGTACGAAGCACTTAAGGTTCACCAAGGAAGAGGTAGAGGCTAGGAACCTTAAATGGAGCAACTTTTTACGAAATGGAGCTAATTAGAGAAGAAGAAGAGGAGGAGGAGAGAGAGAAATTATAGGGGCTGCGTTCGTGCGTGGGGGGGGGTCTCACGCGTGGGGTAGGTGGGTAGGGGGTAGGCGGCTAGGGTAGGGAGGGATAGCAAGGGCTAGGTTAGGGTTCCATGAAGAGGCCAATGATTTGGGAGGAAGAGCTTTGAAGAGAAGGAGGAAATTATGAAGAGTTAGAAGGAGAAAGAGTGTTTATGCAGGAATTTTATCTCTCTGATCCCCCGACTGCAAACTGCCTCCGTTTGCTCAATAAACTTGATATGCGATAATACACGGCCATACGAATACAACGAACCAAGTTTCGTCGAATTCCGAGTTCATTTGACTTACCATTTAATTTCTCAAACAGGTTCAAATATTGCTCAAAAATGCAATTTTAGCGTACCTTTTCTTCTTGCACGCTCAAATGCTAACTCCAAAAATCTTGGCCTTTTGGATTTAACCATTATTTGATGATACAAATCCAAAAAAACAGAATCGAATTCTGAGATCATCTCCTTAATGTTCCTTTGCAAACTTTGTTTTAGAGCAAATGGTTTTGCTTCGCACGGCCACACACTGACTTCGTTTGATGTGCATTTCGAAAATCAATAATGATTTGCCATCACGAATCCAAATTTTTTATCTCATCGACTTCTGAGCTTCCTAGCAAAATCTCACTTTTTAAGGGATATGTGTTGATTTAAAAATCAAAATTTTGAAATCTGGATTTTTAAATTGTTTTAACAATTCTACTAAGGTTATTTTAAGTTAAATAAAACATAAAAAATAATTTTAAAATTTTCACAAATTTTATTTATTAAAAATAGTCAATTTTTCTTCGATACTCGTCAAAATAGCTTAAATTAAATTTTAAAATTGGTTCTGAAATTTCGGGTTGTTACAACCTCCTCCTCTTAAAGCTTTTTTGTCCCTGAAAAAGAACGGATCTAAAAGTTGTTTAACTAACCAACTCAACTTTCGTTCTGGTGCCCATTCTCCAACTTTTCAGTTTCTAAGAACTTCTTAATTTATCTGAAATTTGGCTAACACCTTAAATTTCTTAAAATTTTTTCCATAACCTCCTTTATACGGGGAGGGTCTAAAAAATTTATTGGGCCGTATCAAGTACCCAATAAATCATAAATTGCATAGATAACAAATGTGCACCCCCATAATAATTATAAGCCCTCAAACCCACGTCCAAAAATTAAAACGGAAGAGACAAGTGTATTTTGTCATCTCCCGACCTATGTAGGGTTTATTATTTAATCCTTTCATTTTTCCTTTATATGTTGTTAACTCCATAGCCAATCTTTGGTTCAATCTGTAAATCGGCCCTTGCCATACAAGCATCTTGCTTGTACGGTAATTCAAACCTCGTCATATAAGCGCCCAATGCTCATATGGAATATAATATGCAATGTTGTCTTCAATATTATGTTATGTGGTGTAGTTCATAATTTATTAGTTGTTATCCTATGGTGTATGTTGTATTTCACACAGAATAACCATCATATCGCATCCAATTCATTCACAGTAGTCACACTATATATATATATATATGTATATGTATATGTATATATATATATGAATGTATGTATATATATAATAAAATTGCGCAACCAACTCATCAAAGTGCACCTATTTTTTGGGCACGTAACTTATTTCTCTACTCAATGTTAAGCACATAACTGCTCAATAAATATATGTATATGCACGTACTGAAAATAAGGTGTCCATATTTTTATTCTAGTATGTAGGGCTCTTCCGACTTTCTTCACATATGTCCTAAGTAGTTATAGGCTCATATGGATAGTACATAACTCACAACATATGCTATGTGGCGTAGTCATAAATCACATATATCCAAGCATGCAAAGTAGTGAAAACAAGTCATAACATAAGGCCAATGACCATCATTACATCATATATAACATCATAGTGAAACATCACCAAAAAGATCAATTATATCATAGACACAGCGTATACCCTAGCATGATGTGCCGCTTAAGGTATAAACCATGTATATGCATCTATCCGCCCATATCTAACGCTCACCCTACTTACTGCTACGTACTTGAGGTGGCTCACAAAATATCGTATGTCCAAAATATACATATCCCAAATTATACCCATATAAACATACATATCGTGCCACCATCGCATCAAAAAGGGACCGGAGCACCGATATTCCCCCACCTATATATATATATATATATATATAAGACTACTAACTAATATCACGGCTCCGAACTGGAGCTATACACCGAGGGCCCTTATAAGGACAACTCCTCGGGTATCTCCTCGAAGCTTGGGGGAAGAGGGGCCAATCATCGTCATCATCTTCCATTTCTTCTTCCATCTCCTCCTCCATCTCATCCTGATCCACCACTAGAACCTCCTTGATCGGTTCCTTGTCCTCTATAGGTAAGGGAGCAACTAGTGGCTCCTCTTCTACTAATGGTTCATGAACTAGAGGTGAGCGTTCGGTCGGTTCGGTTGGTTTAGATGTAAAAAAAACTCAAACCGAATTGAAACCGAAAATTTTCCAAACCAAACCAAATTAATTTCGGTAAATTCAATCGGTAACCAATTTAACCGAACTTGAAGGATGTATTATTATCCAAATATTAGATTCACTTAAAGTAAAATATAGGTTCATGTTTGAAGAAATTTTATATAGTAAATTTTACGTTTATGATAAAATTTGATCTATTTGCAACGAATGCCTTTGTATCATAAAGCTAAACTAATTATTTAAAGTATTACAAGACCATAAATTTCGATAATAAATTAAAATTCGGTTAAACCGATGACCAAAAAAATTTGTTTTGCAAACCGAATTCAAACCGATTTAGTTTCAAAACCGAACCGACCGAAATGAACTGGTTTGGTCGGTTAATTCGGTTTGAACCGAATATTGCTCACCCCTATCCTGAACAAGATCTGGGGTGGGCAAAGCCATAGGCTCTAAGGGCTGAGCAGGATCGGCAACCATCATGCCGATCACCTCCTCGTAGCCAGCAAGGGCATCTAAAGCTGGGAGGAGTGGGTCTAACAACATCGCATCCTCCTCGGGAAGGGGTACAGGTATGGAGTCTCCCACAACTATGTGGTCATAACCATCTAAAAAAAATCCCTCATCATTCTCCAACATCCACCCGTCATAATCAGCTGAGTCCTCGAGCTCTGGAGGATCTGACGCCACGGAAATATCCTCTGAGTCCGAGCTCTCGGTAGAGCTGTCAAAGCCATTGGACGAGCTAGTACTATCAGGGCTATAGATACTATCTCCGGTATGTAAAGAAATCGTGGGACTATCACCAACATTGTAAGATGAACTCTCGTCCGAAGACGAGGAAGAAAGAATGAGAAGGGGATCGGAATACCCGGGAGGCAGAACCTTACCTCTCTACAAAATTTGAAAACGAAGAAGTTTAAATTAGAAAGTGGGTTCAGATCAAATCGTTTAAAAACGAACCAACTAATAATTTTCACATATTCACTATCCAAAATCAGGAATACACATCTTTCTTTTTAAATCTTAAAGCATTTCAGAATTTATCGATTGTCCAAAATCGCTGAAAAATCCTATTAAACTAATTCCAATATTTTTAACAACAAATTAAAATCAAAGGCCAAGGTAGCCACTGGATTATTAAATTCCATAAATGTTTAATAATCATATTTTCTTAATACTCATAAAATATATAATAGAAAATTAAACTACGTGAATGTTGTGATTACGCTTACATCTTCTCATGGACATATAACTCCCAACTCATCCTGGGATATTTCTAATCCCATCTCTAATGAGTTTTCTCATTCTATAGTACTACTGATCCTATGTCTAATGAGTATTCTTAAATAGAATGTTACTAATTCTATCCTCCAATAAATTATCTCGTCTGGTTCTGATGTGCCTTGTTCCAAAGCTCTGTGAGCCAAAGCTCTGATACCACGCCTGACACAAACCCGCACATCCGAACTCAGAACCGACAGAACTATTCATTGATATTACAATAACTTACATCAGAGTATAAGAATACCAGAGTATGAATAAATATTACTCAACAAAAAAATAATATCATAGATTAATATTACATAGCAGTGGAAATAAAAATGTATAAATACAATGCACAGCAGAAATACATCAACTAACACGTCTAGAAACAATACACAGATACAGAGCTTTCTGAATACAACTCTAGCCGTTATCCAGGATCTTGTGAAAAATAATCAATCTGCAAAATCGAAACTACTGACTACCCATGTGAAAAATATGGGCACTGTAACACCCCATGGCCATTAATGTCACTCACAAAGGGAATGCATTAATGTCATGAAGCGTAATAGTAGTATAGAACAGATAAATTACAAGAACAGATACAGTGGGGTGTATCACTCCCCAAAGTGGTAACCCCGATACCAACATAAAATGCACGGCCATACCTACACGATGCAACGTCTTATCTACCATCCCGGATCCATGCACGCACATGAACCCGTTGGACTCGTGTTGCCACCGCTATTCACGTTTTGACCTCTTACATTCAAGTCCAGTAAGCGTGCCCCAACCCCGGCTTAGTACCAGGCCCAATTAGATACTCAAACGGGTTACCAGTTGAAATGGGTCCCCCATCCGACATAAGCCTCCCACCTATGCTTGGTCCGCACTAGGTTTTTCTCCCACTTAACCATTTTAATTTAAATGTCCATGTCCTACATATGCTATGGTTAAGTCCATACTTACATGTCATAATTTACATGTCTTATCTTATACCAGTTAAGTCCATATTTACATGTCATAATTTGCGTGTCACCCCACTTAACCCTCTAACCATACCCATGTCTTATTATGGTTAGTATTCCTTAATTCATTCCTTATGACGAACGGTGCATGATCTCCCACATTAGACCGAACGCTTTGTGGCCGCTGGATTTGTCGGGCGGTCCCGGGAAGTCTTACGCCACAAACCGGGTATAACCTCGTGTCATTAACCGTTGCACCTACAATTCATTCCTTTGACCTCTCACATTAGACGTCCAATTGTGGCAGCTGGATTTGTCGGGCGGTTCCGGGCAGTCTTAAGCCACAATTGCGCCTAATCTTGTGTCAAAGGTTTATTAATAATCGTATTTCACCCATACCCAATTTTCATGTAATGTATATCCAATTAAACATATAATCATGTTTATAATATTGCATATTCCAAATTGTCACTAATTACATATTAATTAGCCTCAATTACAAATTTACAATTATAGGCAATTTCATTCCATGTAATTCATACCCAAATATGCCAATTTCACATATTATCCCATTATCCAAAATATCCAATAATATCCAATTTTCCATATTTCACATATTCCCATTGTTCCCACGTATTTACATTCGCGTATATTTTTAACATAGGCTCGAAGGTAGCCTAGATCCAAAAATAAAAGGAATAGGGATAAGAAGAGAGAATCAAATCATAGAAAATTGGAATTAACACAACATCATGAAATAAAGGGGCATATAAACTGGCATAGTGGCATAATGACAGATTCAACATGAATAAACTGATAAAGGTATGAACTTTACATAGAAACATAGGCATATGATGACATGAATCAAAAAGGCGAAGACTTGGATGAGATTTAAATTACATACATACATATGAATCCTCTTTACAACTTCATCATGTTACTTTTAATCCCATTATATTGTGAAAATCACCGTACTCACCTTTCGTGGTTGAAGAATAGAATTATGCACTGAAATTGGTGTAGAAACTTTGCGGTGTTGCTGATTTATCTTCTTGAATTGTTGTAGAAGCTCTAATCTTTAATTTGAGTTGAAGTTGAACGCTTGAGATTTGATTTAGAGGCGGCGGCTAGGGTTTGAGGAGAATTTGACAGCATAATGGTGTCATAGATAATATTTATGAATTAGGGTTAGGTCTTAGGGTGTATATATAGGTGTAGGAAGTTATTTAGGCCTTAGGATTAAACCTAGAACTGGTCTGGACTACTCAAATGCCATATCATCCCTTAGGGCGAATCGGGCCACGGGTTGGCAGCCAAAACATCTGGATTGACCTCTAGTCGACCCAGCGGGGCTTGGATCGACTCCAAAAATGGTGCGGTTCGACTATTCCCCCTCCCGATTCGCTGTTTTGAACCTTTTTTGGCTATTTATTTAATTTTTATATGTATATATATATATATATATATATATATATATTTCTCTCATATGCATACAAACTTCATGGCTTAATAACTTCTTCATAATTAACCATTTTCACACTAAACCACTTTTTGAACTGCGTTCAAACTAAGCCACTTTTTAGTCATTCCCCTAAAACAAAAATATGGCACTGGCGGCGATCGAACTCTGTACCTCTTGTATGCAAGTCACATGTTCTAACCAAATGAGCTACTAAGTCTTTTGCTTACAGACCTTAGAACAATGCTAAACATCATTCTTTTTTCATTCTTCTTTTTCAAATAAATTATTCTTTAATTTGTTATTTTAATATTCTTAGAAAATACGGGGTGTTACAGGCACCCAGACTTTAGGTAGAAACAATAAACTCCGAGTCAATCATGGGACTGGTATGAGAGCTAAAAACAGGTATTAAACTTTTACTTTAAATTAGGGTAATTCACGGGACTACGCCGTATGTCGCGAAAAGGGTTTACTCCATGTGAATACCAAAGCCTGAAATTAAACAATTTATGAACAACGCAATGTTTTTTGGAAAAATGAAGCTATTATAAGACTTAGGTTCCATCAGACAATGCAACGCAAGCCGTAGGATAGAATTTTACCTTACAATAGCCAAACATGCCTGGTACGTCTCAAAACAAATCAATTTGATATACTATAAGTGCATAGTGTCAAAACAACTTCAAATATAAATGTATCAATCATAGATGACATAGATACCATATATTATGTCTCCATACAAAGGTTTACAACTAAAACCAAAAGTCGCGTATTGGAAGTTGTATTTCCATCTATGAGTCGAGGCAAGGTATCGTCCTCACCGGTTCGAAACATTCCAGCACATGTCCCAGGATCGCGCCTATGGGCAACCACTGGTTCTTCAAGGTCGGTCCTCTCTTACTTTTGAGGATTGGTTATTCCAGAATAATACGTTTCCCATTCCTATCGAACCTATCACTTGAGCATTTTAATTGGCTCTATATCCAAAGCGCCTCTCAATCCAACAACCACATAAGTAAAAATGTCTAGGCTCCATACCATGACACCACTTCTAGCTAGAAGGAAACGCATGCACACCCTGTAGTCACTATCCCATTTTTGACTCATACCGGGGTGTAAGGCTCGCGAATTAACAGTATACACAAAGCAATGCTACTTAAAGTTGTGCTTCGATCATCATCCACAAGAAACTGCTTTTCAACGAAAATCTTGATCATTTGCATCTTAGCATGCCACATTTTCAATCCATACCATATCACTTATTTCTGCCAATACAAAACCTCTAAGCTCGTACGTCTCAGAGAAGGGTGTTAAGCAAGAAAATAAATTCTCCGCCACCAAACAGATATATATTTAGCAGAGATCAACAAATATAGCATATAATATAATGTCCGTAACAATTTATTTACAAGTCCGTTTTGGGTCTGATCGAAACCGGAGGCACCTTATTACTCATCCCATATGTCCATTACAGGAGAGAGGTCCTTGCATATCCAGGAGATTTCCAAGTACGTTTTAAACTACCACCACTGATTACCCTGTCTTGGGTGTACGGCCTAATCAAGACATCAGTAGCAGTCCAAAACGATGTGAAGATCCCTAGTCTTCCATCGTCTTCATTGTTGACCTTAACCGTCGTCATAATTATTTGGAATGGGTAAACCCGAACTTTCCAAATAACTTGCGTATACTTATAATCATGCATTAAATACGCACACATAATTCCATTTCATTCCAATCCAGGACATTTTCTTAATTAAATATTCACTCTTCTAGAAAACGGTTCTCAATAATCTTTGTTGGAAATAATTCTTAAATCTCAAAAATAACCCTTCCATGTTCAAACAAGTATTAGAAATTAATCTTATCTTTCTTAGGTTAAGGAACAGCTGTTAGTTAAAGCCATGTTCACTATAAACCCCAAATGTCATTTATCATTCATTATGGGTTCTTTCCACTATCAATTCTTAATTTAATAAATTCTGGGAAATTTTCTTGTTTTCTTGTATTAAATCCTTCCTATTTATGATTGGGTTCAAGAACAATATTCCTGAAGATATTATTCACTACGAACCTCAAATCAACTCGTTATTTTCATAATATAAATTTCACCGTAGTTGATAAAGTGAGCATTTTTAGGAAAAAATAGTATTTGTCTTTCAAATCATGGAATAATTTCCCTAAAACTCCTTTCAAATCACTTATTATGATTTATCATAATTTATTTAAATTTTTAGTAATTTTATTAAAGCCCTTACAGTCGGTTTCCAATATCGGCCACTGAACTACATCCATAGCAACCTTTTCCAAAATTGATTTGGACCTAATTTAAGATCTAACTGTTCAAAATTAAACCACTTATATTCATGGAAAACGTATTTTCGATACGAACCCAAAGGTTCCGGTTTAAAGAGAATCCGACGGTCGGATCTCCCGGTACATCAGTTTTAATTTACAGGTTGACGTTCGCAAACTGTCGCTGCGCGACACGTCCTATTCAAAGCCGAGTCGATTTTATAATTCATAAATTAATCTAAAACATCTTTAAACTTCTTTGTTTGATGAAACTAAATTATTTTGGTCATTCATTTCCAAATTCAAACAGATTGCTATTTGGCCCAATTTTATATTATTTTAAGGAATAAAATAATAATATTTTTTGAAAGTTCTCCGTTTACTCCCAAAATTTCCTCTCTCTGCTCTGGAATCACTATAGGAAAATAGAATGAGCATGTGTCGGCCTATGCTTAGGGTCACTCTTTTCATATCTGTAGTGGCCCGTAACTTCCCCGGTTAGGAAAGCCCGGATATTTCGAGAACAACACACAAAAGAACGCAGACAGAAGAACATTTCATTGTTAATTACAACAATTCATCAGAATACAAGAATATACAGAGTATAAACAAATATTACACAGAAAATATCAGAGATTTAAATTACATTTAAATACATCACTGCAGCGGAAAATAATACAAAGCACAACTGAAGGAGATATACGGGTACCGAGCTTTCCGGATATCATTCCAGCTGTAAACCAGGATCCTGTGAATATAAATCTGCAAAACCAAAACTACTAGCGGCCCATGTCAAAATAAGGGCACCCATAGTTTAGGTTAAAACAATAAACTCCTGGTCAGTCATGTGACTGGTGTGAGAACTAAAACAGTTATTAATATTGGTTTTTAAAGTTTGGTAAATTAAGGGACCATGCTGCATAACACGGAACAGTTTTCCTCCCAAGAATACCAGTGCATAAAACAAACAACGCAATACTAAGCAAAGAAAAATGAAGCTGTTATAGGACTCAGGTCCCATCACACAATGCAACGCAAGCCGGAGGATAGGGTTTTACCTTATAACAGCCAAAGAATGCTTGATACGAGAAATTTTATCTTTTGATTCTTAATCAGACTCCAACCGTAAATTAGTAAGAGAACGATTCCCTAAGTATTAACCCCGAAGGCCGAAACCAACATCAGACCAATACCCAAGAAACCACCCATCTTAGCTCGTTTCCAGTTAGTTTCTGATTTTATATACAATCATAAATATCAATCATAGACGGCATGGGTACCATATATCATGTCGCCATACTAGGCTATACAATCAAAACTGCAAAGTCACGTATTGGAAGTTGGGTTTCCATCTGTGAACCAAGACAAAAGATAGTCCTTACCGATTCGAGAGCTTATAGTCCGCCCCTCAGGCAAGCGCGCGGACAAGCCTTGGATCGTCAGGGCCGGTCCATCGATGTGGATTATTATGCCTGAACACTACGTTTCCCCACCCTTTGGGGTGTAAATGAGCCAACGAATGACTCCATCAGCTTCACGTATTCACCGATATATCCGAGGCTCCTCGCAAACCAACAGCCACATAAGTCAAACTCATCAGGGCGTGTCAAACCACTGACGCCACTTCTAACTAGAAAGAAACGCATGTCCTCCCTGATGTCCTCTCCCGTTTCTGGTTCACAACCGGGGTGTGAGGCTCGCGAATCAACGTTACACAAAGTTATGCCACACAGGTCGTGTTTTGATCATCAACCACAAGACTCTTCTTTTCAACAGAAGCCCTGATCATTTGCATCTTAGCATGCCACACAGGCAAACCACTCCATGAAACCGATATCCATCAATCACACAGAATGATATCCAATGTCAGACACACAGTCCATTTACAAGTTCGTTCTGGGTCTGAACGAAACCGGAGGCACCTAGTACCCCGCATATCCATCGATCTCCAAGCACGTCTGGACGATCACTAACTGATTCCCTCCTCTTGGGTGTATGGCCCAATCAAGATCATCAGTAATTATCCAAACGACGTGAAGACCTCCAGTCTTCAACCACCGTCTTCACCTTCGACTTATCGTCGTATCAGTTATTCAGAATGGGATAAACCCAGTCTTTCTGAATAACTCGCGTATATAGTAAACAAGTGTAACACAAACATAACATACGCCTCATTCCAATTCATCAGTCACTAACCGTAAATTAGTAAGGAAACAATTCCCCAAATATTAACCCCGAACGCCGAAACCAACATCAGATCAATACCCAGGAAACCATTCATCTTAACTAATCTTCAGTTAGTTGCTAAATTTCACATTCTTAGGGATAGGTTCCCATTAATTTTATCAAAGATAAATTCTTTTAAATTTATTCTTTAATCTTCCTTTGAATATCACTTCAAACTAGTCGGGATTAGCGAACCACACCGAAGTAATCATTTATTTTATTTCCCAATCCCAACCTATTCATCCCATGAAGTAAAACTGGTAATACTTCATATCTAACACCACGGTGTTACCGGTAAATTCAATTACCATTTCACGTTCAAATCTAATTAAAGATTTAACTATCGCCTGGAGCAAAACTGGTGATACTCAATTCTCTATCTTTTTAATCTAATTAAAGATCCATTAAAACTCCACTTAGTTTTAATCTTTAACTGGGTTAAAGAATCAATGTCATTTAAAACACGGTTCACGATAAACCCAAAATCACATTCCATTCTATCAGCCTTTAACCGTAAAATAGCAAGTGATCAATTCCCTAAGTATTAACCCCGAAAGCCGAAACCAACATCAGATCATTACCCAAGAAACCATTCAACTTAATTAATCTCCAATTAGTTTCTGATTTTCTTAACTCGGTTGGGTTTAAGAACAATATTATTGAAGATACCGTTCACGACAACCCAAAATCACATTCCATTAATTGTCGGGTTAAAGAACAAGTGTTATTTAAAACACCGTTCACAATAAACCCAAGAATCAATTCAAATTCAATTCCAATTAAATACCATTTAATTGGTACACTTCATTAAATCCAAATAAAAAGATTTAATCTTTTTCTCAACTGGGTTTAAGAACAGTGTCAATGAAGACACCATTCACGACAAACCCAAATCACATTTGATATTAAATATAAGGCTCCGAATAGAAAATATATCGTCTTATATTCAATATCAAATTCTACGACCAACAAATATCGTATTGGAATTAACAATATAAATATATCTTTCAAATTTCCATAACAATATCTGTATAATCACGAAATCCAACATCGAAATATTCCAAAGATAATTTCGATTCCAATCCATTCCAATTCAATTATTGGAAATTCTATTATTTTCAAAACCATTTCAAATCCACTTTATTTGTTTAAAAAAAATAGAATTATAATTCTAGTTCAAAACTAGTCCATTTCGATAAAAATCTATTTTTATCTTTTCAAATTTGGAGTTTTTCATCCCAATTCTTCAAAAATCATTTCTTATGATTTTACACAAATTATTACCATTTTTAATAATTTTATCAAGGCCCGTACAGTCGATTTCCATCAGCGGCCATCGAACTGCACTTACAGCGACCTTTTCCAAATTTAATTTGGACATAATTCCAAATCCAACCGTTAGATTTCTAATATTCGTTAGAAAGCTATTTTCGATACAAACCCAACGGTTCCGGTTTTAGGAGAATCCGACAGTCGGATCTCCCGCAATGTTCATTCGAAGTCAATGGTCGAAATTCGCGAACTACCACGGCGCGGCGCGTTGTATTCAGGCCATTATATTATATATATATATAATATATACTTCGTCGATTTCCTTTTAAAATGTATTTATAAATCGTTTTAAATTCGTTTTTAAAATGATTTTAACTTCCTTTTCAAATTCAAATCAAGATTGAATTTTTCAATATAAATTCGTTTTAATTTCATTTCAAATCGATTTCAATTCAATTTCAATTTAATTCGAATTTCGATTCATTTCAAGTTAATTCGAATTTCAATTCATTTGAGTTTAACTCGAATTTCAATTCATTTCAATTTAATTCGAATTTCAAATCTATTCAATTTAATTCGGATTTCAAATCTATTCAATTTAATTCGAATTTCAAATATATTCAATTTAATTTGAATTTCAAAATCACTTTCAATGTTCATTCGAATTTCAAAATCACTTTCAATATTCATTCGAATTTCAAAATCACTTTCAATATTCATTAAAAATGAATAAAATCGATATAAATATCATTCACGTCAAATGGCGTCAAAATAATCAACACGGCTTTTACTCAACACACGAATTCATTTTTTATATTGGAATGAGGCCCAATTAATTACCATATAATGTCAATTATATGAATTTTCTACAACACATGTATATAAACAACAACGATAAATTATCAACCATCATCCAGAGTGCACCACACAACTGCATAAGCATTAAATATAAATAATTAACGCTTACACAGTCTGTCAATCCATCGATTGACATACAACTAAACAATCGGGATTAGTGTACGTCAAATCTCATCCCAATACCCGTGTGGGGTTTCAAATCAACAAACACAGATTTTATTTGTGTAGTTGGGCGATGTGTAAAATTTATCGTCCCAATCAATATCAGTCAAATCAGTGTATATAAACAAATCGTCCGATACGTTTATAAATATTTATTTTATATACACGTTAAAATTATATTTTTATCTATAAAATATTTTCCACTATAAAATATTCTATTTCATTTCACATCACACAATCAAATTTCAGAACACAACAATCAAACAAACAAGTCATCCATGGTCTGTGGACGACGGGTGTCGGGTGCTACTAAACACCGTCTGCATCCTAATATATATTTCAACTAGAAATAAATTAAAGGTGAGGAGTTCTCGCCAACTAGCTAAACCAAACGCCACGACTCTTCTTATGTAGAAATCTTCGTCGTGTTCGCCTTTTGCCAATTTCACAATACGTAGCCACTACATATAAAAAAATCACATTTTTATATTACTGCTATGTATATAAAAATCACATTTTTACACTGCTACCATATAGATAAAAATTCTATTTTTACACCGCTACTATATCGATAAAAATTCTATTTTTACATAGCTACTATATCGATAAAAATTCTATTTTTACATAGCTACTATATCGATAAAAATTCTATTTTTATATAGCTACTATATCGATAAAAATTCGATTTTTATATAGCTACTATATCGATAAAAATTCTATTTTTATTCTCTATGTCTTCATATATAAAAATCTCGTTTTTACTTCACCATTTCAACTACATAAAGATTCAAACTTTCTAATATAAAAATCCGATCAATTCTATTCGATTAACTATATAAAAATCCGACCGATTAACTATATAAAAATCCGACCTTTTCTATTCGATTAACTATATAAAAATCCGACCTTTATATAATTTAAAAATCTGAACTTTATATAATTTAAAAATCTGAGCTTTATATAATTTGAAAATCTGAATTTAAATCAGTGCTTATTTATAAATGAAACTGAAATTTAAAATCAACGCTATTAACTACTCTAAGTAAATTAAAATAAATAGGAAAAGAAAAGGGAAAACTTACTGTTAATTGGATTCTCTAGATGAGGGGGGTTGCTGGAAGCGGTGCAGGTGTCGAGGAGGTCGGAAAAAGGGGGTGGCGGCGCTCTACAGTGGCAGCGGCTTGATTTAAGGTGGGGTGCGGTTTTCGTTTTGGGGGAGGCGGAGGGTGCGATTTCAGGAGAAGAAGGAGGGAAGAGAGAGGAGGAGGAGGGGAAGAAGGAGCAGAGGCGCGCAACAAGGGGGTGCGGCGGCGCTGAATCGAAGGGGAGTGTGGCTTCATCGTCGAGCTCTCTTCCTTTTTTTTCTTTTTCTGATTTGAAGAACGGGGGAGGAGGGGGGTTGACTTAGTATATGGAGATAAGGGGGATATAATAATATATATTTATTTTAATTAATTTAATTTCCAAAAAGTAACATTTTATTTCGAAACGAAACCCACCGCCTGTCGTCCATAGCTAATTACCCTCATTTTGGACATAATGGGATATGTATCGTAGGCTGATTCGATTGTTTCGATCAGTTTCCGTTAAAATCAAAAAATAAATCTATATATTGATTTTGAACGCACATTTCAATTTACTGGGGCCACATACGAACTCGGAAAATTCCCAAAAAATATTTTCTAGCTTCATATTGACGATACGGTCTTAACAAAACTAATTTCGTCAAATTTTAAGACCGTTTGAAAAAGGCCATTTTCCAGTCGATTAAAATCAACTAAAACTGGTCAAACGCGTTTTCCTTTGCGACGCTCACATATTGATTCAAAAAATTATGAAATTTGAAACCTAGCAATAATTTGACATCGCGGATCCAACAAAAGTGGTTTCGTCGAAAACCGAGGTCGTTTGTAAAATGGCCATTTTTAAGGGCCAGAATTCCATAGCGACTATTCTGAATTTTCAACTGGGCATAACTTTTTATCCCCGCAATGAAATTTCAATTTTTTGGATTCGTTGGAAAGATACTCACAAATAGATTCTAATATTTTTGGTTTCACTAAAATCCGGTTTATTTTGCACCCAGTACATTCATTTGAATTTTGAAATCGAATTTTCGAACTACCGCGCCATTTCAGGCTCGTTATATAATTAAAATAAATTATTTATATTCTAACGACGATTCGAATAAATATATACGTTCTAATTCTATTCAGAATAAATCTCTCGTCGTTATTATTTAAAATAATTCATTTTAAATATTCAAAATTCAATAAAATTGCCAAAATAAAATTTTTTAATTGGCTCCGATTTCCGGGTTATTACAATATCTCACGCCCATTGGCCACTAAAGCATAGTGAATAATATCTTTAAACTTCTTTGAATAATTTCTCATTCATTATGGGCTCTTTCCACTATCAATTCTTAATTTAAAAAATTCTGGGAAATTTTCTTGTTGTCTTTTATTAAATCCTTCCTTTTTATGATAGGGTTCAAGAACAATATTCCTGAAGATATTATTCACTACAAACCTCAAATCAACTCATTATGTTCATAATATAAATTTCATCGTAGCTGCTAAAGTGAGCATTTTTAGGCAAAAATAGTATTTGCCTTTCAAATCATGGGATAACTTTCCTAAAACTCCTTCCAAATAACTTATTATGATTTTCCATAGTTTATTTAAATTTTTAATAATTTTATTAAGGCCCTTACAGTCGGTTTCCAACATGGGCCACCGAACTACATCCATAACGACATTTTCCAAAGTTGATTTGGACCTAGTTAAAGATCTAACCGTTCAAATTTAAACCACTTACATTCATTGAAAAGGTATTTTCGATACGAACCCAACAGTTCCGGTTTAAGGAGAATCCGACGGTTGAATCTCCCGATACATCAGTTTTAAGTTACAGGTTAACGTTCGCGAACTGTCATTGCGTGACACGTCCTATTCAAGCCCGAGTCGGTTTTAGAATTCATAAACTAATCGGAAACATCTTTAAACTTCTTTGTTTAATAAAACTAAATTATTTTGGTTGTTCATTTCCAAATTCAAACAATTCGCTATTTGGCCCATTTTTATATCATTTTAACGAATAAAATAATATTATTTTTCGAAAGTTCTCCGTTTACTCCCAAAATTTCCTTACATTCATAATAAAAATAAACGTAAAACTTCTGAAAGAAAATCTCTTATGAAACATTTAATACATATCCTAACTGAACTTCACTTTAAAAAGTTACTATTCATTTAAAATTCAAATACTTTACATACCAAAAAGTATATTAAAAATACTTCAAAATCCTTCGTAGCGGTTACGGATATTCATCTATATTTCAATAAGAACCGTCCATATAAAATCGGACATCGAAATTATTTTCAGTTTTTACTTCATATTTATATATTATTAAAATATGTCTTTTTATCCTGGATTGAAATGAAACTCAATCAAATCATGAAAAAATTCTCATCTCGACCCAATACATTCAACCGTAGTTGCTTGCACGATTCAACATTCAAATGACATCCAATGTGCCTTTATTCTCGTATAGGATTCAATATATTTTATTGAGGCTTATTTCGCCGGTTTAACCAAACGATTAACATGCGAACAACAAACTAGGAAGATGTGTACATCAATATCATCCCAGATCCGTGTAGGGTTTTCAACCATCAAACAACTATTTAATGAGTCATTTATTTTATCATATTAATTTTATTCAAACAGGTGTGCATAAACAAGTCGTTCGCCTTGTGAATGCATTTTAATTTCATTTTCATTATTAGAAGCAAAATGACATTTTTGTCAAGTCAATCCATTATTTTTCATATCCAATGCACACATGATAATAAAAAATAAGTAAATACTCAACTACCAAATACTATTCAAGGCCACCATAAGTGTCCATCAACGTACTATAAAATGAGGGTGTCACAAATTCATACTATGCTTCTAATGCAAATGATCTGTGAGGAATTCATGAGTTGAACTCCAAAGGGATTCTACATGACATGTTTACCTTAATGATAATGTAATGCAAATTTCTAACTTGCAACCTATCAATTTTTATTGTATTTCTTACCCATTTAAAATGCTTAGCTAATTAATTTTCCATAACTAATTAAACTACTTCACTACACTAGTTAAGGCAAGAAACTCTCACCCCAACTATCTAGAAAGCAATACACTGCAAATCCGGAGTTTTCGATGCTCGCTACCGTCTAAAAATCTCGGCTTTTTAGCTCCAAACATCTTGAAAGTTCTTGGCAACCTCAATACACACTCTAGCAAGTGTATGAAACAAGAAATGAAGGAATTTTGGTTGACTGGAGTCTCCCAGAGCTCAAAACCCCACTGTTTGGAATAAGAAAGAGGCTTAGAATAGCCTACAACTCGTATGGAGAACTTAGGATTCACCAAGGAGGAGCTAGATTCTAGGAACCATAAATGGAGCTAATTGGAGAAGAAGAAGAGGAGAGAAAGTTGGGGCTGGGTGCGTGCGGGGGAGGGAGGTCTCGCGTGTGGGGTTGGGGGTAGGTGAGGGGTAGGCGGCTGGGGTAGGGAGCGAGAGGAGAGGCTAGGGTTAGGGTTCCATGAAGAGGCCATTGATTTGGGAGGAAGAGCTTTGAAGAGGAGGAAATAATGAAGAGTTAGAAGGAGAAAGAGTTTTATGTAGGAATTTTATCTCTCCCTCTCTCCGATCGCCTGACTGCAAACTACCTCCTTTGCTCTACAAACTTGACACGAGATAATATACGGCCATACGAATCCAACGAATCAAGTTTCGCCGAATTCCGAGTTCATTTGATTTTCCAATTAATTTCTCAAACAGGCACAAATATTGCTCAAAAGGCGATTTTAGCATACCTTTTCTTCTTGCATGCTCAGATGCTAACTCCAAAAATCTTGACCTTTTGGATGTAACCATTATTTGACGATATAAATCCAGAAAAAACGAAATCGAATTCTGAGATCGTCTCCTTAACATTTCTTTGCAAACTGACTCCTTGTTTTGGAGAAAATGGTTTTGCTTCGCATGACCACACACTGATTCCGTTCGACATGCATTTCGGAACTCAACAATGATTTGTCATTACGAATCCAAAAAAAAATTATCTCGTCGAATTCTTAGTTTCCCAGCGAAATATAACTTTTTAAGGGCTACGTGTTGATTTAAAAATCAAAATTGTAAATTCATGATTTTTAAATTGTTTTAACAATTCTACTAAGTTTATTTTAAGTTAAATAAAACATAAAAACTAATTTTAAAATTTTTCACAAATTTTATTTAACAAAAATAGTCATTTTCTCTTCGATACTCGTCAAAATAGCTTAAATTAAATTTCAAATTTAGTTCTGAAATTTCGGGTTGTTACACGCTGCGAGATTTGTATTTACTCTGATTGAGTTCAGTTGTGTTCTTCTTCTATTCTAATTTTCTTTCTTTCTATTTCTCACCCTCTAACTTCTTCTATTAATGATTTGGTATTTCCGATACTTGAATAGTCGACATTGTAATTCTTGAACAATATAATTTGACATAATATTGTTTTGAAAGAGGGCAAATGAAATAACTTTACCCAAAATATATTTTCGATATAACGAAGTATTTATATTGAAATTATTGTATAATGGACGTGTTGGTTGTTATTATTATCGAATAAGATTATAATTGAGGTGGTTGTAAATAACCAATCAAAAATTTATACAAATGAAAAATCAGATAGATTAAATTTGAATTTAAAACAGAATTGGAATTAAAATTCCAGAAACTTGAAAAGGTACTTGTAAATGATTTTGGATTAAATATAAGGAAATTTTTAGATCTTGGGTGATTCGAAAATGTATTTCAAATATTCTAAAAGGTATTTTTGAATTGATTCCAAAACGGAAATACTTAAGAATATGTTTCGAAAGTGAAATAGTATTGAAGTCACTTCGATCACAGGAAAATAATTCTAATGATGACGGCCGCATCATCAGTGTCATTTTCGAGTTTCTAAGTGATGGATTACTACCAAAGATTTTGTTTTGAATTATTTTGAGAAAATAAGTTGTTCGAAAATTCAAATGTTTTAAATTGTTATTATTATATATGATTTCAAACTAATTTGAAATAAAAACCCAAGAATTTGAATTCTGAAATTTAAATTTAACTTATGAAGGTAAATAGATCGAAATGGCAAAAGTTAATAAAAAAATTAGAACTTAACTTATCTAAGTTAAATAAAATTGGATTGTTGAGTAAGAATTTGGAAGTGAGATTAGAACTGGAATTTGATATGGAATTTGGTTTGGGTATAAGAAAAGTTTGGATTTGAAGATGAATTGATTTGAAATCAATTGGGAATACATGAGTATATGTTGACTTAGTAGCAAATGGAAGAGACAAGAGTTAAATGCTCGACAAAAAGGTACAAGTTTATATTATATTTGAGTATGAGATGTATGAGTCTATTTGGCAAGCCACTTGGCTATTTGATTTCCTTTTGGATTGGAGAAGGCCTAGAGAGACGAGTTGTAGTTGTACCAATTGAGCCGTGCAAAGGAGACGCTAGTGAAATTTTTTGGAAACTTAAGGTGTAAGAAAATTTTCAGAATTTTTGGAAATTTTCGTTAATAAGAATATATTAATATTTTAATTAATTGTTTCGCTTGAAACTGAAATTAAGAAGTATAATAAATAACTTTTAATCTAATTAATATCGTTTGTATCATTTTTCCTACCCTAGTAATTTCGGAGGCGAAATTCTTTTAAATGGGAAGGAATATAACATCCCAAAATTTCTAGCGATTTAATAATTAATTTATTAATTATTATAATAAATTGGTTTGGTAATTTAAGTACTTTGAATTCAAATATTTAATTAATATAAAAATGGTGTAATAAAATTTAATTTTCAAAATAGTCAGAAACAGTTGAATTGGTAATATTGTGTGAACTAGATTATATATGATATTTAATTAAATTTTGATTTGAGTTATAATAACGAATTTATTTATAAACGACAGTTAAACGTAGTAATTATAATATAATTATAATTGAGCTCGTAACGTCGTGGTAGTTCATAACATTGAGTTTTGAACTTCAAATGGATATATAGGATTCTTTAGAAGTCGGATTTCTTCGAAATAAGAAACGTTCGAATCTATAGAACTATATTTTTCTAACGGAAGCGAAAAATCGGGATTTCGCCTTATATATTGTAAGTTATGTTCAAATCAAATTTTCAGAAAGTCCCTATGAAATCGTTTATAAGCCATAACGATTTATTAAATATTAGTTTCAAATTTGGACAAGATTTCTAAGATCTATTGTTAGTTTAATTTATAGAATTTTTCTGTAATTTTTGTTTTGGAAAAATAAGCTATTTTTCGTTTAACGTATTTTGCACCCTATATCAGCATTTCTGAAATTTCAAAAATTTGGTTAACTTGTCTATTTTATTTTATTTTTTGGACCATGGCACATCGCTTGACACGGTCATATTTTTATTTTTGTCCTTAGAAGTCCGTATGCAGATAGAATTGTTCGTAGCAGAGTGCGTTAAACTGTATAACTTAAAATAAAACTAAACAATCTCCCCCTTTTGAGGTACTTTCTTCAACATTGAGTAAAAGTAAGTCTCGAAAATATAGGACAAGATACCTTTCCCTGCTCTCCTTTATCTAATAACATACGTAGTCTAAGGCCCATGCTTCGCATAGTAGCACATAGGACAACATTGAATTTATTAGTATGAAATCGTTGGGTATGGATGTCAGACTGTTTTGGACTATGTAGGTGTGTGTGTGTGTGTGTGGTTGTAACAATGTGAATTAGTTGAAACGAAGTACATACAAGTACGTGTAGACAAAAAGGTATTTTGTAACATATATGAACACGTGATGTTAGTATCGTTAGTTGATAATTGCACCCAAAGGGTAACGCATGCAAACATAGTTAGTGTGCACACATGGAAAGTATTATGAAGGTTTGTGTCCAGTACCATTATTGTAATTTGGTAACAAAACCACAGACATGGATAGAGGCAATGACAAGCTGGTAGAAGAGTAGTAAAGAAGGCAGAGTGAAAGATGTAGCTGACAGTACTATAATACACAGGGATGATCAGAATTATTTGAAAGTAATCGGTGGCCGAGTTTGAGTATGTGTTGCCAAACGGGTAAATTTTGTTGGATCATTATGTGACAGCAGTCACAAGGGAAACCAAAGCACAACTACTTGCCAGTCTACCCTAATATAAATAACTTAGCAGACCAAAAGATAAATTGCACGAACCTTTCATCAGCTACTATTTATTGCGTATGGATGTGTTTTCGAATCAAAGTACCTACCCTAAAAACTTTACAACAACCTATGACTTCAAATCCATTAAAATTGATGAAGAGAAAACTCAATACATATTGGCAGCTAACCTATATATCAAATACGTGGTGGCTAAGTTTTATTACATTATAAATAGCTGCCTCATTCTCATTTTCATCTTCGTGTAACCATATAAATCAGGCCACCATTTTTACAGTCAAAAACCCAACTTTTGCGCGAGGTTTGAGGACGTGAATCAGATGGAATACTCCATGAAAATAATTATAATCCATATACTTGAATTCTCGAGTCCTTCTCTTCAATTGTGTACCACCTTCAAGTAACTCACTCGACAATGGTGGGTCTACTTGGAACAACGACGTAGGAGAAGAGCTGAGGCTTTACATGATGGAGACAGGGATGTTGAGCTCGAGTGCATACGTGCATGGAAGGATGGTACAACATACAAATAAATGGGGATGTTCATGGTAGCCAGCAGTGAGAGGCAGCAGTTGTAGATGGGTTAGAATTGTACGGTAGTAGTGTTAGACTGAGCACGCACGTTCTGGGCAGTGTGCAGGTGAGGATTCAAAGTGATGAAGATATATATGTATGGGTATTTAAGGTTGATTTTTATGTGAAGAAATGGAGGAAAGGGGAGTGGGAGAACGACGTGGTCAGGGCATTTGAGGAGGTCTGGAGGAAGTTTAATGTTGGAGAAGATGGACGTTGCAGGTCTTGGATTTTAGTGTTGGGTTTGGGCCAAGTTTTAATTAGAGAAGCCCAGATTAAAAAAGGAGAAGAATATACGAATGGCGTGGGGGGAAATAACATGCAGCCAGCTGGAGTTTTATCCTTAGGCCATAGTACAGGCCGTTATAAAACAATGAGGCCTTCTAAAAAAATGATGATAATAATTAATATATATATATATAAATATATATATGTGTGTGTGTGTGTTTAACTGTTAATTAGATTATGGCGTGTAGGGTGCTATTCCTTTTCTATGTCCATGCGAGACCAACAACTAGGAAATTTTGGAACTTTGAGGCCGGTGCATACATATTATTGAGGTAACTAGTTTGTAAAGATATCGGTATGTATTTCGTTGATGTCTGAATCATGTATGGGGACAAACCAACATGCCACTATTACAGGGTTTAAAGCCGATGAACCTAGCAGCTCAAGTGTAGTATGCGTTGGCTATTTGAATCCATCCTTCAGTTCGTAAACGTGTGCTCGAGCAATACAAACCATAATTTAGACGGGGCTGGTTAAAAATTCAACCAAATCAATCACATCGAAATTGTAACAACGGAATGTATGATGTGACTAATATGTTTGAAAACAAAGCTATTGGAATTTCGTAGAAAAATAAAATACTCATTTGATTTCAAATGGAGTAAAAGCAGAACTGTCAACTTCAAAAAAGGTTAGTAAACTCACTTACTTTGTCCAGCTCTATTATTTTATAAATGTTATCTAATATTGATAAAAATGATTGAATGTTGTGTGTGATGGTTGTTTGGATGATTTGTTAATTAATTGTGTGAAATTATATATATCGTTATATATATAAAACGTTGCTTAAATATTGATTCTATTTATTTTAGCATTTCATATTGATATGAAATTAATGATATTTATGTTGATCAACATATGCGGATGCAGGGAAAAAGGACGAAGGGATCCAATTGGATTCCTGAACAATTTTATCGTTGATCTTCATATATTGTTCTATATGATGTGAGAATTAATCTGATGTTGATTATTGTGTGTTTTGGGATGTTTGAACAACATTGACCTAAAATAATTGGTATATAAATACCGTAAAATATATTGGAAAAGAAATTGGGGTTTTAAAAGGGGAATTTCTAAAAATAGAAATTGAATTTCGATTGACTAGAATATAATAACTTGTTTAACTATATAAAACATGTAGTTGGTTTATAAACGATATTTATAAATGAGAAATAATTGTTATTAAATAAAACAAAAATATAACCAGAGATGTTTTTTCTAAGTATAGAAAGGAAATGATTTTTGAATGGAGTTAAGGAAAGAAGAAACTGAATGGAGACTAGTCAAGTTGAACGGCTTTCTAAGTGTCGATCTGATGTTGGTTTTGGCTTTCGGGGTTAATACTTAGGAAGTTGTTTTTTAACTAGTTTACGGTTAGAGACTGATGGACGTGACAGAATAGTGATGTATGAATAAGAAATGGAAATGTTTTCACAATGTTAATAACGTTACGGGAAATAAGGAGTTATGAATATATGGAAACGCTTTTCCAAGAAATCGTGAAAGGCTAAGTAAGTTGAAAAAATATTTGGCTAACGATATTTAAGGGAAACTGGGAAATGTAATGATTTGTGATAAATCTATTTAAAGGGGCTCAGTGTTGATTAATAATTGATTGGTAAAATTTCTATTTGCAAATACGACCGTCGTTTGCATGTATGTTTTCCTTTGATAGTTAAATAACCAACTATCAAAGTTTTTGACCATTTTTCCGTTGCCGATACGGAGAGACCGGGATCAGATTTATTATCTGAAAACCATTCTGTATGGGCAATAACGTTGCGAATCAAATATGATGAAGTTAACTGAAGACGGAGTTTATGCAATGGTTATTCTGGCGATCCTAAGTAGAAATTTCCTAAAATGGACTTACAGAATAATGCCTTCGGTTTGTCCATATCCAATAGATCACGTAAGCTAATCTCTTCAAACGTACTTACGTTGGTGGCGGAGAAATTCGTTTCTCTTAGCTTTATACCCGTGGTATTTTTTGCGAAATCAATTTGTGATTTGGCAGATTTGACGATGTGGCATTCAAAGTGAATTGTGGTCAGATGTTCCAAAAGATAACTATGACCTCAAGCCTTATCAACCGGGAAATGACAAAAATCGAGTAGGTCGTATGGCTAAGTGGGTCGCCCCCATTAGAGTGTATTGTCACCATCTAGAGAAATTCCTATTTGTTCTTTTCGTTTTTGTATCTCCCGGGAACAGTTATGTTGCTAGCAACCATAGGTGACAATATATTTGAAACATTCAAGGTTAAATGAATGACCGGTCATGTTTAGTCAGGGTTGCAAGATGTTCTTATTGAACCCTGGTGTATTCCTCTCTAGAGATACACTGTCGGAAGGTGGTCTCATACCTTGCCACAGTTGGAATCCATTCTCCAATAAGAACACGCGATTTTGATTGTATATTATATATGTAGAGCATGAGATGCAAGCGTTCTGCTAGATTGATATTTACTTGTATTAGACACTATTACAATATTAGAAATATTGTTTTAACAAATGTTTTGGGTTATCGTAAGGTAAAACCATCTGTATTTATGTGTGGATCGGTCTTATGATTATCCTGTCTTTTGAAAAGAAATTTTGAAGAGTTAAGCTGAATGGTTGGAGTTTACTCACACCCGTCTCATGACTGACCCAGAGTTTATTTTATTTTTGTTTTACCCTAAACTCTTGGGTGCCCAAATTTGTACGGGCAGTCAAGTAGTCGGGATTTTACATATATATACTTGGAAGAGCTTGGAGCAGGAGACTTTAACTTTTAGTTATATATACAATTATTTCTACTGTGATATATATATATATATATATATGTGTGTGTGTGTGTGTGTGTGTGTGTGTATGTGTGTGTAATGTACTCTGATGATACATGTAAGTACAGATACAATTTTGTATTTCAAAGTCATGTTATATAATATATATTATTCATTTCGCTGTGAGATTTGTATTTACTTTGATTATGTTCAGTTGTGTTCTTCTTCTTCTATTCTAATTTTCTTTCTATTTCTCACCCTCTAACTTCTTCTATTAATGATCTGGTATTTCCGATACTTGAAAAGTCAACATGGTGTTTATGTTGATTTTCAAGGTCGAAAATCTCTGTTCGTTACACTAACTAACCCACCTACGCAGCTCCAAATTACACTTACATTGTAACCCAACATACGCATCAATGTGTTTGATGAATACCTAAGGTAATAAGAGAGAACATAAAAGCTTGGATCCGATAACAGCCTAGTATGATCGATAAACAATCTCAAAATACTATAAAAGTCGTAATAGTAAATGGACCAAAAGTATGGGAATCCATACCCATGTCAGAGTACTGGGGTGTCTAAATGTCCCCATCAACACAATTTATATCTACGTCAATGCTACCTACACCTAGTGACATACCTAATAGCAATAAATGACAAGGCAAACATAACATTCATCATTCATCCTCATATTCACTCACTCAATGCGTTAGATGTGTAGTACGTTTGTTCCTACGGTAATTCTACCCGCTTCGAGAAGCTCTGAGCTGAAACAGCCTCCATTTGGTCGAATATCTGCATCTGGTTGAGAATGAGTGTAAGTGATGGTCACAGACTCAAAAGCCTCCTGGATAAACAACCTAAGTTTGGTTGAATGTCCGATGTGCAGCCTTCAAACTGGCTTATAACCTACATCTAACCGAAGACTCGATCGACGCTCAAGTCTTAGCTCTCTAAGTATTCGCCCAAACCTATATACTAATGATCCCATTGCACACATATCCCCACTATAGAACTTATCCTGGATCTGTCTTCATACTCCCGTCTAAAGTTTCCCGATTGGGAACTGTCTAGACAACTACATGTAACACCCCGTATTTTCTATGAATATTAAATTAACAAATTTAAGAACACTTAAATTTTAGAAGAAGAATTAAGTGAAACAGGTTGTGCCATTGCGTTCGTTTTGGAATTCTACTTGAGATAGAGTCTGAGTTTGCGTAAATCGGACTCCGTATGAAGAAGATATGGAGTTCAGAAGATTTCAAGTATAAACAGAAATTAAATTAAAATAGTAATTAAAAGTCAAAACAGTTCGAAGTTCGAAATTCAATCAGAGTGGGCTGAGAGGGAAATTTCCCGCTCAGAGTTCCCCCCCTCCCCCCCACCCCCGGGGGTAGGGAGTTGACCCCTTTTTGATCCAGATCCAGTGACGTATTTTTACAGCCTAGGGCTGATGTGTCGTTACCTGATTGGCCTGATGACGAATTTTCTTGGACTGGATGACTTGGATGGATACTAGGTTGATCTAAAGGCTCTTAATAATCCTAGACATCCATATATACACTCATAACCCAACCCTAATTCTATTGCTCCAAAGCTATGACGCCGTCATGTCGTTCATCTTCAATCTAGCCTAGCCACCGCCATCTTCTCCAAACTAGAAATCAAATTAGAGAGCCTCAAATCAACTTTGAAGATTAATCAACATCAAATTAGAGTCTCTACAACAACAACGATTCAATTATCTTTTCTTAATCCTAGCAATGTAAGTTCATGTTATTTTCAGATTTAAATACCTAATTGTAATCTTGGCATGTAATAAAATGTATCTAAGTCTACGCTTGATGATGAGACAATCTTTTAGATTTTCCCCTATCTTTCTATTGAATTTATAAGGTGGTGCCTGGTGCAAACGGTAAGGTTACCCGACCGGTAATCTGGAGCGCACAGGTTCGAGCCCCGGCCTCTTCACATAATGTGAGGGAAAGGCAGCGCACGCTAATCGACCACCCCAGAGCCCGGAAAGTCGTGAGGATAGTATCAGATGGGAGACTGTCTAGGAAGTCTTCACGCTTGAGTACGGGAGCCTTCGGCACTGGGTATCCACCTTTCTGTTGAATCTATGATTTTACACGCATAAAAAGTTATTATATCAATTCAATCATGTCTTCATTTGTTGAGCATCGAATATATATCATTTTTGGTGCATGATGTTATTATTATGCCTGCGATAATGATTGTATCAGCTTAATCAAGAATCTATCTTTGTTGGATCTAAATTTTTTTGTATTAGGTATGTTGTTACATGCCTATTTTTTATGCCTATTCTTATCTTATGCTCCTCTCTTCCCCAATTCTTTTTCTCTTATGAACCTGGGTTACCTTCGAACCTAGGCTGAAAATCGCGAAATACGAACGATTGGAATACGGGGAATATTTGGGTATAGCCTATTTTGGGTAAATATTGGGCATAATGTATTTGGTGAAATAATTGGGCATAATTGTTATTGTTGCGAACTTGGGGTAAATTGAAATATTACATCTAGATTGGGTGTAAACTGTAAACTGGAATATCAAATCTAGATCGGGCATAAATATTGGTTGGAACGCCAAGCATAATGTATATTGTGATTTTGGGGCATGACTATTATTGAAAATTTAGGAAGATTAAGTGTAACCTATTTTGAGCAATAACTTGTAACTGAATTTGTGGGGCATAACTTGCAATTGGCTTGGTTGGGCGTAACTTAAGAATTAGAACATGACTAGTTTTGTAAAATTTGGGATAATTAGCATATAAAATATAGACTTGGACACGTATGATAAATTGGCAAATTGGATTAAAGATGAATGTGCCTAACCCGAGGTTAGATTGAGTTGTGGTGTAAGACTGCCCAGAACCGCCTGGCACATCCAACGACCGCAACAACGTACATCTAATGTGAGAGGTTAGCGCATAAAGCCCAAAACCCGAGGTTAAAATGAGTTTGCGGTAGAAGTCTGCGCGGAACCGCCCGGCACATCCAGCAACCGCAAATAACAGTTCTAATATGAGAGGTTAAGGCATTAATGAATGAAATAATGATGAATGAACAGGGCTAAGTTAATAGGAAACACTTTACCAAATACAACATGATGAATGAGTAGGGTTAAATTAACCAACCTAACATGATGAACGAGTGGGGATAAGTTAAGGGGAAACACTTAACCAATATAACATGATGTGTGGTAGGGTTAAGTTAACAAAAGAGGGCAACACTTAACCAATATAACATGATGTGTGGTAGGGTTAAGTAACACAAGAGTGCAACACTTAACCAATGTAACATGTTAGGTGGGTGGGTTAAGTTAACATGGACAAGAAGACAACTTAACCAACATTACATGAATAAAGTGGATAGGGTTAAGGCAAGTTTAATCAATAATACATATGGACTTGATAAGGGGAAGGGTTAAGTAAATCTTGGGTAAATGGGTAATATTAGTATATATAGACCCACAAACTTAACCATTAAATAAACATGCATGAATTAGTGAGAAGGTTAAGTAACATATGAATAGGCAACACTTAACCAATATAACATGTTAATTGAGCAAATAGGTGGGGTTAAGTTAAATTGAGAACACTTAACCATTATAACATGTTGATTAGGAAACCCTAGTAATGGGGACCCATTTCAGCAGTAACCCACATAGATGTATCATGGTACCACGAACTAGACAAGGTATGGCACGCTTACTGGCCTGATTATAAGCGGTCAAAATAGCGGCGGGTGGTGCAACAGTGTAGTTCCGACGGAATATGGGCATGCACGTGCTCCGGAGTGGAAAAGCAGGCACTGAGCATCAGTAGTATACACTGTGCATTTTGAATCGTGTCAAGTTGCCATCATGGGAATTGATACACCCCATGATGGGGCCAGCACATGTATCTACATACAAGCGAGGCCGAATGATACAAGTAATGAATACGTACAAGCGAGGCCAAATGACACAAGTAATGAATACATACAAGCAATGTTGAATGACACAACTAATAAATACATGCGAGTTAGGGAGTTGATCGATAGGGTAGTGAGGGTACATCTAACATATCCATGGCAATTAGGCAGATAGAGGTGGGATCCTCATAATAGGTGTACACCTGAAGACTTCCACAATTGCGGGAATTGGGATCATATTATCATTTTATACAGATCACTAGTTGGGACACTAGTTAGGTGGGGCAGAGATATAGGAATCAGAATAACAAGGTAGTAGTGAAGCAGAGAAAGAGTAGAAACGCATTCAGTTTATCTTGCCTTATCATATCTTATACTAATCTTATCTTGTTATCCCTGTTATCACGGTATTGTCTTATATTCAGTTTATTCATGTCATGTTACTTTTACCTGTTTACATACTGAAAATCACTGGACTTACCAGGCTTTATGTCTGACCCGTTTTCTTTCGTCTTCTTTTCTTTCGTTTCTTCCCCCAGGTAGTCAGGGAGGGAATAGCTCAGCTTAGTTTGGACCGTTTCTCTTTCCAAGCTTGAAGATTCTTTGATGTATTGCTTGGATTCTCTTGTCTTTGGCTAAGGATGTGTTTGCACTTTAAATTTGGGGACCTATGCTACTTTGCTATGTTTTATGCTTCTCACGTACTTGGAAGTTTTTTTAAAAAAAATCAAGCTAGAAGTTTTATGTAGTACTTTTAAGTATGATTGAGTCAATTGTTGTAAAAGCTTGATTGAACTACATTGCTTATAAAATGACTTTGTTTTCCGCTGCTTTATTTGTTTGTCTTGTAATTTATCTGCATCTTTTACATATAACGCTTCACTGAAGTTAATGCATTCCCTTTGCGAGTGATATTAATGGAGGTGGGGTGTTTCACTTGGTATCAGAGCTGAAGGCTACCGGATCAGATAAAAGATTTGAAAAATTATTTTAAAAACGGTTTTAAAAGAAGCATTTTCAAAAGAAAAGTTTTTGTTTTAAAGACATATTCCCCATAGCCATATGCACTATCTTTTGATCCTCAGTTTGAATCCTTGTTTCCTTTCCTGAGTCTCCGGGGCTCCTGGCTTTCTGGGAGGTAACCTCATCGCGGCATGGCTCCGTAAGCTTGATGAGACTACGACACCTGTCAAAGGGCGAAGAATTGCCCAACTTTCATATATATCTGCAGTAGTTTCACCTACGGCTAATTTTCTTTCAAGCTTTGCAGGGTTTTCAGTGCGATGGAGGCAACTTGCGAGAGACTTGTCAACATGTTACACAAGGATGGTAAAAAAGAGAATGAGGGAGTTTGGCTAAGGAGCACAACCCAAGGATGAGAAACTCATGGATATGGACTTGGTTCACAAAGAAGGTAAAAAGAAAGAAGCGTAAGTGGAAGAATCACAGGACAAGAAGGGAGGAAAGAATAGTAAAACCAAAGACAAGAAAAGGTGTCTTTATTATTTTATAACGGGTCATATAATTAACGACAAGGGCAAGAACAAAGGACATGATTTTCATGAGGGCAAGTGCGTGCTCTCACCGCCAGCGTACCAGAGAGAGGTAGTAAAGTTTCTGTTGAGAAAGTTTAGTTTTTCTTTTTGATCATCCTATTAGTACTCATTTTGATTTTGCGCTTCACATTCGGTTATATCTGCTTCTATAGTTGAGTCTCTGCACCTTAGTACTTGTATAGTAGAAGATCGCATTATTGTCTCAAAATCCAATTGGTGGTTCGGCTCATTTATCTTTGGTTTGTAAGGATTTGAGAATAGCTATATTTAGTACTGAGTTTAAGTGTAATGCTTATGTTTTTGGTTTCATGGGCTACGAGTTGATTCTAGACATGGATTGGTTAGCTAGTAATTGTGAAAGGAGGGTAGTTAGACATTTGACTTGCCTCGGGAATACCCTCGAGATTTCGTGCGATCCTAAGGGATCAATTTGGCTTAGCTACCTAGAATCACTTAATGCATCTATAGACGATTTGCGATCCGTTAGAGTAGTCCATGAGTACGCAGATATTTTTTATTAGGTTAGGGGTTTATCCCCTAAAAACGCGAGATAGACTTCCGCATATATCTAGTTGACAATGCAAAGCCAGTTGCATTACCTGTATGACACATGACTATAAGGGAAAGGAAGGGCTCAGTAAACAAGTAAAAGAGTTACTTGAGAAAGGGGTCATAAGGCGAAGCATTTCTGAATAGGGTGCTCCAGTTGTTTTCGCTACAACGGCGGATAGTTCACTTCGCTTGTGCATAGATGATATTTTGGTTTTCTTTAAGAGTGGGGAAGAACATGCTTTGTATCCAAGGGAAGTCTCGGATACCCTCCAAGTGCATCAGCTTAAGGCTAGGTTCTCTAAATATCATTTTTGGAAAGAATAAGTAAGGTTTCTAAGACATGTGATATCTAAGGAAGGGATAACAGTAGATCCCACAAAAGTAGTTGTGGTGCAAGATTAGAAGGTCCCAAGAAATGTAACGGGAGTAAGAAGCTTTCTTGGATTAGCGGGATGGTATAGGAAGTTAATTAAGGACTTTGTGAAGGTATCAGCCCCACTTACTAGATTGACGAAGAAGAATCTAACTTTTGCTTGGGATTTGATTTGTGATGTTGCTTACCAACGACTGAAGAGAACCTTGACGACAACCCCAGTCTTGACACTACCCAAAGGGAACAAGATGTTTAAAGTTTATACGGATGCATGCGGGATAGGGTTAGGCGTTGTTTTAATGCTAGAAGAAAGGGTAGTTAGTTATGGAAGAAGACAGCTGAAAGTACACGAGAAAAGCTATCCTACCCACGACTTGGAATTAGTTGTTATAATGTTCGCTCTTAAGTCATGGCATCATTATCTTTGAAGAGAGAAAGTTTGAACTATATATGGATCATAAGTCCTTAAAATATTTGTTCTCGCAAAAAGATTTGAAATTAAGGCAACAATGATAGATGGAATTTCTTACCTCATACGACTTTAAGATTGCTTATACCCCTAGCAAGGGTAGTGTTGTGGCAGGCACCCTAAGTAGAAAGGGACTGACCTTAAGAGGAGTAAATTTGAAGTAAATAGTAGTCTTTAGCTTTAGACACTCAGTCAAGTTCGTACCTGGTTTGTTAACATCGCTAGAAGAGCGGCCTACGCTTTTGGATCGAATAGGAGCGGCGTAACATGAAGACCCTCATATTTGTGACATAATGGATAAGCTAAGTAGAGGAGAGACCTCTAATCATCTTAGTATATACACTTGGTATCATGGTTAACACCTGTTTATCTTGGAAAGATAGTCCGAGTACATGGGATACCCTCTAGTCTAGCATAGTAAGTGATCAAGATCTTACCTTTACTAGTGAGTTTTGAAAATGGAGGTCAAGAAGCTTCGAAATCGTGAAGTCAAGCTAGTTACAGTACAATGGGGTGACGCTGAAGAAGACACGACTTGGGAGACTGAAGACAAGATAAGCGCATCCTACCCTTTTATTTTTGAGGGTACATCCTTGATCTCTTTTTCCATAAGTTTACGCATACTTGTATCTATCTTTTAAGTATATCTCCTCGGTCCTATTCTTAATCCTTAGGTAGAAACTAATGAATGTAAACATGTATTTGAAACAAGTTATGATTGATGGTTTCAAGTGGTTGCTAGTGGTTGCTCGTGGATGCATATACACACACACTAGGTACTAGATCGGCTCAAACACTTTCATATTGCATATGCATATATGTATTTATATATGGATTGGAACTTGATGCATTATCATATGGATGTTGCATTTGTATGAATGATTGTGCACTCATGTAGAGGTTATAAGGTACGATTAGGAATAATTGCATACATGATGGACGCATGGCACTGACATAATTCGCATTAAGGAGGTCAATTGAATCAGTAGACCGCCTGATTTTGCATTAAATAAGGACATATACACACACTATGCATATGATCATGAAAGCATTAGAAATCTTTTTAAGGACAATGGATGCATGTGATTGAATGGTTGAGTAGATGGATGTTGGATGTTATGATACATTCTTCTTAACTTAAAGATTTCGGAGACGAAATCCTTTAAGGAGGGGAGAATGTAACACCCCGTATTTTCTATGAATATTAAATTAACAAATTTAAGAACACTTAAATTTTAAAAGAAGAATTAAGTGAAATAGGTTGCGCCATTGCGTTCGTCTCTGAATTCTGCTTGAGATAGAGTCCGAATTTGCGTAAATCGGACTCCGTATGAAGAAGTTATGGAGTTCAGAAGATTTCAAGTTTAAACAAAAATTAAATTAAAATAGTAATTAAAGATCAGAACAGTTTGAAGTTCGAAATTCGAAATTCAATCAGGGCGTGCTGAACGGGAAATTTCCCGCTCAGAGGTGTCGACACCCTCCCCCACCCCCTCGGGGGAGTCAACATAGGTGTCGACCCCCCTATAGAGGAGTCGACATAGGAGTCGACCCCCCCCCCCCAATAGGGAGTCGACCCCTTTTTGATCTAGATCCAGCGATGTATTTTTACAGCCTAGGGCTGAAGTGTCGTTACCTGATTGGCCTGATGACGAATTTTCTGAGACTGGATGGCTTGGATGGATACTAGGTTGATCTAAAGGCTCTTAATAATCCTAGACATCTATATATACACTCATAACCCAACCCTAATTCTATTGCTCCAAAGCTATGACGCCGTCATGTCGTTCATCTTCAATGTAGCCTAGCCACCGCCATCTTCTCCAAACTAGAAATCAAATTAGAGAGCATCAAATCAACTTTGAAGATTAATTAACATCAAATAAGAGTCTCTGCAACAACAACGATTCAATTATCTTTTCTTAATCCTAGCAATGTAAGTTCATGGTATTTTCAGATTTAAACACCTAATAGTAATCTTGGCATGTAATAAAATGGATCTAAGTCTATGCTTGATGATGAGACAATCTTTTATATTTTCCTGTCTTTCTATTGAATCTATGATTTTACATGCCTAAAAAGTTATTATATCAATTCAATCATGTCTATCTTTGTTGAACATCAAATATATATCATTTTTGGTGCATGATGTTATTATTATGCCTGTGATAATGATTGTATCAGCTTAATCAAGAATTTATCTTTGTTGGATCTAAATTTCCTTGTATTAGGTCTGTTGTTACATGCCTGTTTTTTTATGTCTATTCTTATCTTATGCTCCTCTCTTCCCCTATTTTCTTTTTCTTTTATGAACCTAGGTTACCTTCGAGCCTAAGCTGAAAATCGCGAAATACGAACGATTGGAATACAGGGAATATTTGAGTATAGCCTATTTTGGGTAAATATTGGGCATAATGTATTTGGTGAAATAATTGGGCATAATTGTTATTGTTGCGAACTTGGGGTAAATTGAAATATTACATCTAGATTGGGTGTAAACTGTAAATTGGAATATTAAATCTAGATGAGGCATAACTATTGATTGGAACGCCAAGCATAATGTATATTGTGATTTTGAGGCGTGACTATTATTGAAAATTTAGGAAGATTAGGTGTAACCTATTTTTGAGCAATAAATTGTAATTGAATTTGTGGGGCAGAACGTGCAATTGGCTTGGTTGGGCGTAACTTAAGAATTGGAACATGACTAGTTTTGTAAAATTTGGGATAATTGGCATATAAAATCTAGACTTAGACATGTATGATAAATAGGTAAATTGGATTAAAGATGAATGTGCCTAACCCAAGGTTAGATTGAGTTGTGGTGTAAGACTGCCCGGAACCGCCCGACACATCCAGCGACCGCAACAACATACATTTAATGTGAGAGGTTAGCGCATAAAGCCCAAAACCCGAGGTTAGAATGAGTTTGCGGTAGAAGTCTGCCCGGAACCGCCCGGCACATCCAGCAACCGCAAACAACAGTTCTAATGTGAGAGGTTAAAGCATTAATGAATGAATTAATGATGAATGAATAGGGCTAAGTTAATAGGAAACACTTAACCAAATACAACATGATGAATGAGTAGGGTTAAGTTAACCAACATAACGTGATGAACGAGTGGGGATAAGTTAAGGAGAAACACTTAACCAATATAACATAATGTGTGGTAGGGTTAAGTTAACAAAAGAGGGCAACACTTAACCAATATTAAATGATGTGTGGTAGGGTTAAGTAACACAAGAAGGCAACACTTAACCAATGTAACATGTTAGGTGGGTGGGTTAAGTTAACATGGACAAGAAGACAACTTAACCAATATTACATGAATAAAGTGGATAGGGTTAAGGCAAGCTTAACCGATAATACATATGGACTTGATAAGGGTAAGGGTTAAGTAAATCTTGGGTAAGTGGGTAATATTAGTATATATAGGCCCACAAACTTAACCATTAAATAAACATGCGTGAATCAGTGAGAAGGTTAAGTAAGATATGAATAGGCAACACTTAACCAGTACAACATGTTAATTAAGCAAATAGGTGGGGTTAAGTTAAATTGAGAACACTTAACCATTATAACATGTTGATCCTAGTAACGGGGACACATTTCAGCGGTAACCCACATAGACGTATCATGGTACCCTGAACTAGGCAGGGTGGGGCATGCTTACTGGGCTGATTATAAGCGATCAAAATAGCTACGGGTGGTGAAGTAGTGTAGTTCCAAAGGAGTATGGACGTGCACGTGCTCCGGAGTGGAAAAGCAGACACTAGGCATCAGTAGTATACACTGTGCAACTTGAATCGTGTCGGGTTGCCATCATGTGAATTGATACACCCCATGATGGGGCCAGCACAGGTATTTACATACAACCGGGGCCGAATGACACAAGTAATGAATACATACGAGACCGAATGAGACAAGTAATGAATACATACAAGCGAGGCCGAATGACACAAGTAATGAATACATACAAGTGAGGTCGAATGACACAACTAATAAATATATGCGAGTTAGGGAGCCGATCGATAGGGTAGTAAGGGTACATCTAACATATCCATGGCAATTAGGCAGATAGAGGTGGGATCCTCATAATAGGTGTACACCTGAAGGCTACCACAATTGCGGGGATTGGGATCATATTATCATTTTATACAGATCACTAGTTGGGACACTAGTTAGGTGGGGCAGAGATATAGGAATCAGAATAACAGGGTAGTAGCGAAGCAGAGAAAGAGTAGAAGCGCATTCAGATTATCTTGCCTTATCATATCTTATACTAATCTTATATTGTTATCTCTGTTATCACGGTATTGTCTTATATTCAGTTTATTCATGTCATGTTACTTTTATATGTTTACGTACTGAAAATCACTGAACTTACCAGGCTTTATGTCTGATCTGTTTTCTTTCGTCTTCTTTTCTTCCGTTTCTCCCCCCAGGTAGTCAGGGAGGGAATAGCTCAGCTTAGTTTGGACCGTTTCTCTTTCCAAGCTTGAAGATTCTTTGATGTATTGTTTGGATCCTCTTATCTTTGGCTATGGCTATGTTTGCACTTTAATTTGGGGACCTATGCTACTTTGCTATGTTTTATGTTTCTCGTATACTTGGAAGTTTTTTAAAAAAAAAAATCAAGACAGAAGTTTTATGTAGTACTTTTAAGTATGATTGAGTTAATTGTTGTAAAAGCTTGACTGAACTACGTTGCTTATAAAATGACTTTATTTTCTGTTGTTTTATTTGTCTGTCTTGTAATTTATCTGCATCTTTTACCTATAACGCTTCACTAAAGTTAATGCATTCTCTTTGTGAGTGACATTAATGGAGGTGGGGTATTTCACTACATCTGTCGTCAAACTCCTCCCATTGAACCTTTGTTAACAGCTCCTCCATCTCGACTATTAGTCTCGCCATTCTGACTCGTAGTCTCGCCATTCTGACTCGTAGTCTCATCACTTCGCCTTTCGAAGAACAACCATCCACCATCTAAGTTGTTGTTGCTTCCCATTATGGATCTCCATCGTCGAACGGCGAAATTATTACATCAAAGCACTTTATTCTTGCCTCACACCAAAATCACTAGTTGAAGAGCCACCATGTCGAACCCACTGTCGAACGAACCATCGTATCCTACTCCTCAAAATTGTATCAACGTCAATGTCAAATAAGCCAAAATATCCCATATCAATAGTGGTCGATATTGATTACTCTACTGTAATCAATAACAACTGCTCTAATAATGTACTTAACCAAAATTTAGTCAAATGCACATCAAGTGAAAACATTCGGCATTCGTTGTAAAATCCAAACTTGTCGACAAGTCCATTCTCGTCTTCTGATCCGTCGTTGTGCTCCAACGTTGTTCTACCCCCAAATTAGTCCATATGCTTCACTGCTGCTTCACTGCTACTTCACAAATTCATCTCATCTGGTTCGAGTCATATCTATGCACTCAATCCGTATGCACTAAACTTCTTGTGTGTTTGATCGATAAACACTAGCAACAACTTAAGAGGATGAGGTTTTCCTAATGTTAAGTCGCCTACGAACGACGTTTTAACTAAGCAAAGAATCATCCACGCAATCGATAATGATGTTATTATTTAAATTAACAAACAAACATCCATCCACGATAGCATCCGTAAAATAGATAAAACTTATCTAACATGATTGGTGTCGACATGGTGTCAATTAATTCAAAACTAGTGATATTGTTAAAATAGAGCGCAATAACACACAAATGGTTAAAATGGTGAAATTTGGGTCTATGCTAGTTAGATAACTTTTTAATTCTTTTTAATTAACTAGGTTCAACTACCCTAGAAAATATAATTTTGGATTTTAGATCAACTAGAAATGCCAAACGAAAGACAATATCACTAATCTTAGCCAAATTAACCCAAAATGGTGTACAAACGTAAAGCTCGTCAATACGAGTCTAATGGAAGAACGAGTCTAAGCTTGACATCGTATGCAAAAGTTACATAATATATAAGTTTGTGGATTATTTAAATAAACAATTTAACTTAAATAGTAATTAGTCACTCACTAATTACATTCATTACCCACTAATTATCTTCCTCTCCAACCTGTGCACAACAAAACCCACCTCCTACCTCTGCATGCTCCCTCTCTCCTCCTAGCTCCTCCCACACATAACGACGAACATACTTCATCAATAGATTTCTTTACGTGCGAGCTTCGCATCCATCATCACCTTGAAGGACTCGGTGGTCCCCATCAAAATCAGTCCTCAAGGCGTGGGCTACAAGCCCCCACAAACGTGAATTGCTCCAAAGATCCGGTAATGGTGAAAACGTGCACATTACTATGAGAAACTCAATAGTGTCAACTTCATGACCTATCTTGCCACGAATTGATCGCAAAAGCGAACCCTAGTTGGCCATGGCTAACACCAAACCCAGGGAATATACATGCACCTCTTCTAACTGATACGGGCCTGTAGATCTCGATCACACGAATCCATTTTCATGATTTTAAGACGAGCGTGGAGAGAGATCTTAATTTTTGTAAGTAAGGAGAAGAGGTGGCCATAAAATTTGGGGAAGGACAATGTTACAATAAATTAGAAAATAGACGGCCAATCAAAAATTAGGGTTAGTGGATAGCTAGGAGTATCTATAGTGTTATTAGATTGAATTATGTTGAATTCTTCATCCAAAGCTAACATGCATTTTAGTTCCATAGGATCAAACAACACATTTGATCACTACAAAACTTGACAACATGGAACAACTTGCTATAATTTCAAAAATATAAATTTCATCACAGTCCTACACTGCGTCATGAAACGACAATTTCTTCACGTATTTCAAGACTGTTTTGCATCTGAAGCGTTAAATCTCAAAAGGTGACGATTCTTATATATTTTTTAATTCACTTATTGAACCATTCGAGCTCAATGGAAATGGTCTCAAGTTTTGATTCAATCAATTATGAAAAATCCCATTTTGAAATCATTATACAATTAACAATTAATATTTTAAAAAAAATTCAATTGTTAAAATATGGGTCGTTACAAAGAACAAAGATCCATAATTCATCCGTTTTGAATTCCTTGTAGTCCCATTGTATTAGCAACTAGGTTTAATAAGTTAGTGGATGGATTTGACAATGACGCAAGGAGAAAATTTTAAGAGAGTACTGAACAATTAGATCAAATCAATTTAATAATTCATTAAACATAGTAATTTATATGGTGAGATAAAAAATAAAGGGATATGTTCACTAACACATTAGCGTATATACCACATACCATATATGTATGTGTGTGCATGTGTCTATCTGTTTATATGCCAATCAATATGTATAACCATGCACGTGCATATATAAAATTTCATACACATACGTATGATGAAGAAATTGCATTGCGATTTTCCTCATCACGGTCCGTGCTCGCTAGCATTTTGGTAACTATTTATCTGTGATTGTCATAATAATTTTTTGCAATGTGATTTCGTTATCATCAACATCACCTCTACAGAAATTACTTTAATTCGATAAATTTTGACCTTCAGAATTAGTTATGTAATATACCACACATTATATTTCTAATTATTGTCATTGACTGTGAAATTTCAATTCTTCATGAGAAGAAAATTTGATACAAAGTAACCATATACATATATTATTTCAACGATAAGTAGATTAAACATGCAACACTGAGCTCAGGTAATCTTAGTCGAGTGCAAATCTATAAAGCAAAAGCAAAAGGATTAAGATATGGATCTATCATGGATAGATAAGTGCCTATGCACAAGAATATATATGTGTATAAAAGGATGAACAACTTTTTATATATTCCTAAACCACCACCACCACACCACACCACATCACCCCCTCCCCCTCCCCCTCCCCCTCCCAACACCCCAACCTTTTTTCCCTACACACACAAAAACACTCCATAACCTCCTCCATCTTTTGTGCAGAACAAAAAAAAAATCATTATTTTTTTCTTTTTGTTGATATGGTCCAATTGTTAATGAGATTGTTTACTCTAGGAGATTATACATACAAAAAGACAAAGCATGTGACTGATGAATCCAGTAACCCTTCGTTTCTAGTACGTCCATAGGGCAACTCTAGTGGACGCATAAAGTGAAGATTAAATTTTGCAACTTCCAATATCAAACAAGAATGCCAAATGAATTCTTGGTCCATTTGAATGCAAATTTGATGTTCATGTATTTGAATGCAAATTTGATGTTCACCAAAAAATTAGATGTTTTAAAATGTTTTTTTTTTCAACATTTATTTAAATATAAATGGTAACTTGTTCCAACATTCGTACTAAGAATTTTCTGAGACCGTTTGGTTTATTTGTTTTTTGTGTTTTCAACATTAATTACAAAATACGAGAAGAATGAGAACGGAGGTGGTGAATGGAAGATGGAGGAGATGACGGAGGAAATGAAGGAATAACGAAATGATGAATTGTTTTTCGTGCTTCGGTTATTTCTCAAAGCACGAAAAATAAAAATAAAATTGTTTTATGTTTTGTGTGTTAACTTCATTTTGTAAACTAGTCGGTTTTCATGGTGTACATGCATCATACACACTTTTATATAGATGAAACCCCAAATCTAAAAATGATAAATCAACCACACCTTTAACTTTTGGGAATATGAATGCTTTATTTTGGTATCCTCGGTTACATGGTTGCTCACAGGCCCCTCACACTAAAGTTCTCTTCCCAAGAAATTTATTTAGCTTCTTAATATTCAAATGAGAGAACTCCAGCTAACCTACTTTACTGTGGGTAAAAATTCTCTGTTGTGCTATCAAGTTAAACTTTCTTTGTGCTACAATGGCCTAAAGCTATGAAGTACTTAAGTTTGACCTTGATGCAAATATAAATTCCTGTTCATTAGCAAATTATGCATGAAATATATTAGATACAAACTCCATTTGATATATCAAGTATACTATGCTTGGTCATATACAAAGATCTGTAATTGCTAAATATGAATATTCCTCTGACATAATTGAATGATTTATATATACCTGTACTATGGTCTCTGATTTGGAATAAATAAATCAATATCATGGATATAAATGCTACCTCAAACAAGAAAATGATCAATCATGTGCTGAATGACATCGGCTCCTTCCGAATACAGAGAAGGATATTTGACCTGTACTTAAAGAACATAATTTGAGATTATGGTAGTAAAAAAGAAAAGGAGTACAAAGACAAGGATAAGGGTGAAAACAAAAAAAAAGGAGCATCCCCATTGGATAATCCGTAAGTGCAAATTAGCAATACTAATATAACTTCTGAATAAAAAGTTAAGAAAACAGCACTCACCTGGATGACACTGTGTGCAGCAAATTTCTGCAAACTACTAGTATGGAAGCTAACATCCACTTTTTCCCACGATAATCTAGAAAGAGCTTTCAGTAGTTCCTCTGCGAGCAATAGTTAACTATTTGAATACATGATTCAAATAATTTCATTTTTATTTACATGTGAATGTTTCTAGCAGCATAACTCATGGAATAACTAAAATTTGATAATTGATTCCAAAATTCATACATTACATATTACTTTGTGTATTACAAAAAGCGAAAACAAAAACCAGCAAAAACCCAAAAGAAAAAAGAAAAGAAAACAAAAAGTTGAGCAGGAAAGAGTTTCACAATGAATATATTGAAGGTAAGAAACACATTTCGGGTGTATGTTTGTAAAGATAAATATAACATCAAGTAAACGGTCAAGTAAAACAGTTACCTTCGGTTACATCAGAATCAGCGCTAATTTTTGTTGATTCAGCGTTACGTTCACAGTTATCCTCATTGACACCTTTTGAATATTCTTCATGTACCACATGAGGATATTTTTCGCTAATAGATGCATCCCACTGCATAAGAAGACATATGCACTCTTGTAAGTTTATCTCTCTAATGTAGTCCAAAGCTGATCCTTGTTAATTTAGCATGTATAAGTAGGCAAAAATTTACATATCTATTGGGTACAAGTTTTGTAATACAGCATTACCACTGGCAGTTCTGAATGGCGTCTGATAGAAGATGTTGTCCATCCCACAATATCTTAGTTAAATGACGGAAAACAGCAAAATGAGAGCATGTATATACCAGTTCAGTATTAATGCACCTAACCAACTTGAACCAAACAAAACAAAATAGTACAAGGATACGGTCATAACCAACATTAGCATATGCAACTCGTCTTTTAAATGCGCCCAGTGCAGACCTATATCAACATAACCTGCTTTATTATGTTAAAAATACATATGATATGAAAATGAAAGCAATCACTATATAATATCCATTTCCCCCCTTCAATGCATTGATTAAAATTACACAATAATTTAAACTGAAAAGCATACACCATATAAGTATGTAACCAACTAATAAATTATATTTTGAAGCAGACGACTATAAAAGCAAAGCAATTTCAAAAGACTAACCTAATTGAGGATGAAAGTTTAGGTTAATTAAGTTAAATTTATTCTGCTATTGGGTGAAAACAAAGAAGGCATCGTTCAATAGCTCATCATGTTACAAAAAAAAAAAAAAAAAAAAAAAAAAAAAAAAAGAAGAAGAAGAAGAAGATGATGATGATGATGTAAACTAACAAGTTATTCAAGTTAAAGAAGCACACATGAAATACAAGTCACCATGGTCATCCACCATATGCTTTAACAATGGAATCTGCCCTTCATCATTATCGGTAATGAAAAGATGTCTACCAGTTCTCCTAAATATCCAAGGCATTACATAGGCAGCTGCTTTTTCCATTGCAGCAACACCAAATAGTAGTGGAATCTGTGCAAACAATGTTCATTTTATGCAACATCAGTCAAATAAAACACAAACACTAAGGTTACTTTTTAAAAAACAAAACAAACCAAACTCCCTTGAGACTGGTTTAGCCAGGCTTTAAATTTGTAACTGAATATATTTTAGGAGGAGATTATATTTTCTGTGTTCTGACATTGTACAAGGGACACAATGATCCATCAGCATCATAAAATGATAGTAGATTTACAATACTCGATTTATTGATCTTTAAATCTGTTCCATTGAACTAGAATATAAGCTATGAAACAAAGGATTTTTCTTTTAAGGACTTTTTCTAGCATATTTTCATAATCGACAGTAAAGCAAACCTGTCTCGATCCAAGATGAGGTGTGGCCACAGTAATAAAATTCATAGGTTCCAGATCACCAATAGTCCCTATGGAGTTAGCACCATCTCCATCAGGAGGCTTATACAACCTCCCAATCGCATACCTTGCAACTAGTCCACCAAGAGAGTGAGCAATAAAAGATATCTTTTTTATCCCAGGTCTCCTACCGATGACTTCAACAACCTGATGATTATTTGTGTCAACATTTGAATATACTGACATAATAATAATTATTACTTTTCTCAACAAAATTGAGAAAGAAATAAGAGAATAGTTATCATATTTCTGTGGTCTTAGTAGCATGAGAAGTATTAAGCAATAAAATAGGTGGTTTGTGATAAGTCCAGGCATCAAACTGACCTCTTCAGCTAACCGCTCGCCCATAACATCAATGCCATCCAGTGTCAATCCATGCATATTCCTTTCGCTGCCTGGAAACTTCACAAGCTCAGTTTGGCCATATAACTGATACATAATATAAGTGAATATAAATAATACCATTACACACTGACATAAGAGAAAAGATTAGCTATCAGAGATTATTTGATTTTTCTAAGCTTGATGTAATAAAGAGAACGATATAAAATATGATCACATGCGTTGACGACTCTAATAAGCTTTCTATCAATACGAGCAAAAGAGTCGTGCAGACAATGCAACATCATATTCAGACGAGACTGTCAGAGTGGTGCACAACATAACCCTTGTTCTCTCCATACGTTGTGGTCTAGAAACTACGATGTTGACAGTGCATGTGCACGAGCACGCATACGCACACACACGCATATGGGATAGGATCAAGAGCACCCAAACAGTGCAGCACCCATTTACCATCCCTACCCTACCGTAAGCTACACTAATCCAAA